>BLKR01001550.1:0-275702 GCA_011170035.1 Teleogryllus occipitalis
TTAGTATCTTGTTATACGAAATTTCTAGCAGAAAAAGTCTTATAAATTGAGACAAACATTTGAACTCTTTTAGATCCAGATGTTTCTTATCTCTTATTTTAGTAGCATGTCTAAAGGCTTTACTACGTCATGTCATTTACTCATTGCATTTTAAACGGTAATAAAGCGGATAGTCAGAAGTTAGTATTCATGTAAACGATATTTTTCTTTCTAATAGATAACTTTCAATAACTTCGAAACAATCAACGTAGTCCTTGCTCTTCTCGCGCGGGTAGAACACGTGTCCACGAGACCGACGCCTATTTAAGCGCCCAGTGCACGATCGCAAGTCCGAAGGAAAAAAAAATTATTAGGGAAAACATTCACGGCAACTGTCACCGAGACGAGCGAGCACTCACGCATAACAAACCATCCCGCCGCGCCCGCCGCGGTGCACCCTGGGCGTTATCGTACATAAATTCTTTCCTGTTTATTTATTTCCCCTTTTTTTTCGAGTGGTGGGGGTATCCTCCGCGTCCGATAACCTCAAAAACCAACAAATAATATTTAAGCGCCCAGTGCACGATCGCAAGTCCGAAGGAAAAAAAAATTATTAGGGAAAACATTCACGGCAACTGTCACCGAGACGAGCGAGCACTCACGCATAACAAACCATCCCGCCGCGCCCGCCGCGGTGCACCCTGGGCGTTATCGTACATAAATTCTTTCCTGTTTATTTATTTCCCCTTTTTTTTCGAGTGGTGGGGGTATCCTCCGCGTCCGATAACCTCAAAAACCAACAAATAATTCCATGGTCTCGGGCGCGTAAAGCACGGCCGATAGCATCTTCCTGCCAGTTCTCGCGCGCCCGCCCGCCAGCCTGCTGCGGAATAGTGCTGCCCCTGGCGCCGGTCATCTGTGCCTTGCGTCGCCTTGTCTCGTTCGTGTTGTCTCGTTCGTGTTGTCTCGTTCGCGTTGTCTCTTTCGCGTTGTCTCTTTCGCGTTGTCTCTTGCGCGTTGTCTCTTGCGCGTTGTCTCTTGCGCGTTGTCTCTTGCGCGTTGTCTCTTGCGCGTTGTCTCTTGTGCGTTGTCTCTTGCGCGTTGTCTCTTGCGCGTTGTCTCTTGCGCGTTGTCTCTTGCGCGTTGTCTCTTGCGCGTTGTCTCTTGCGCGTTGTCTCTTGCGCGTTGTCTCTTGCGCGTTGTCTCTTGCGCGTTGTCTCTTGCGCGTTGTCTCTTGCGCGTTGTCTCTTGCGCGTTGTCTCTTGCACGTTGTCTCTTGCACGTTGTCTCTTGCACGTTGTCTCTTGCACGTTGTCTCTTGCACGTTGTCTCTTGCACGTTGTCTCTTGCACGTTGTCTCTTGCACGTTGTCTCTTGCACGTTGTCTCTTGCACGTTCTCTCTTTCTCGTTCTCTCTTTCTCGTTCTCTTTTGCACGTTCACTTTTGCGCGTCCCTCATAGTAAGCAGTCTCGTGCGTTTTCTATCTGCTCTCTCTTACGTGTTCTCTCTCCCCCCCTGTGCCATCCTCCCATGCTGGTACTCTCTCCTCTTTAATTAATAATTTTTACCCACTACAACTTTACTTGAATTAATCTACCTTTTATAATGTCGTTTTGGTATTATTGGTGCTTCCTCTTAGTTACTTACGAAATCTTCAGTATCTTTATTGTCTCTTTGTTTTTTCTCCTTTATTTTTTCACCCTCGAATTTATCATCAACCGATGTTTTTATTATTCTTGTAGTTCATTACTTTGTTTTAGTAACTTCATTTTATTCAATTTCCTTTTTTATTGCTTTAACTTTCATGTTATTTTTTCTTCTTGATTCTAATCTTGCACACTTTTTCCTTTTTTATTGTCTTTCTGGCCTCTTTAATTTGTATTCATCCTGTCGAGTTTGTCGATGATTATTACTTCCCTTGTTGAAATTTTTATTTTATTTCTTTTCCTTCCACTAAAATCAATTTTTTTTAATGTTAGTTCCAACTGCCAGATTTTTTGAAACCAGCTTGCTAACATGCTGCTTATTAAGTTAAATTTTGACTTTTCATATTTAGTCGAATAAAACTCGACCTTTTCGATACACAACAGAACACAATAGACACATAAAAATTGTATTCTGATTGTTATTGCCTTCGTCACATGGAGCTCGATATAAACTCCAAAACTTACCTGACTCGAGAGGGTCGTGGTTACGAGAGGAATATGAAAACAGTTGAATGATAATACATGTTCTTTTATGGACGGAATTTTGGGAGGAAAATATGAAATGACAAACCGTGTCAAGTTACCTCCTAGTTAATTAGTACGTAAGTAAATCTGAATAATTATAATTAGGTAAAAAATAAGATCTTGTATGTACCATGGGCGTTGACTGGTTCTAATGATCTTGTACCAAAGGCCCTTGGACTTTTGTCACCGCTGGATTATTGGAAACCTTATAATGCACTTCATAAATTACTATTGTGTGAATACAAAAATGTTGCATTATGATTAGTTTTCCAATATCTTTTTATGGTTCTAGTACATTTGGTTACCTTCCATTCCTCCATCTCTTCGCTCTCCCACATTTCTTTTGAAACCATCTCCTGATCTCATTTCCCCCTCCCCAACCCTCATCCTTACTCTGGTTTCTACGTCGGTCACCGCGCCCGTGACCGATCTCCGAACTCATCGTCCTTGCACACCACTCCCCGCCTTCCCCCACATTCCTCCCCTTCCCGCCCCTCAATCCCCACCCACGCCGTCGCCCCGCCCCCTTCCCGGCGCCTGGTGGAGTTATTGGTTCCGACAGGGCGGCCGTCCACGTGCTCTGCCCAGGTAGAGCGCGCTCTGATTCTATCGAACTTCCGCCACCGCCGCCCGGTTCCTCTTCTACAAAGCTCCGGGACGCCCGAAGTGGGCCGAAAGATGCCGAAAGCTGCATAAACGTAAATAAACGCACGCGAGAAAATGCTTACATACTCACGTGTGTACTTTTCACACAAACTTTAAATTCAATTAAACATTCATGCATGTACTTGCGTGCTATTATCCTAATACATTCTTTCACACAATCTCCCTTGCTACTTTACAATTACATACATATTTTTAAAATAATGTTCGTATCAGAAAAAAAATAATTGTCAGTAGGAACTCTCGGATGAGTGAGAATTGATACCGGGCGCTTCAACTACTAACATCGTTTATCCCGTAAGTTTAGTGCAAGTTGTATACCGGAAGGTGGCGGTATTCCTCCCGCATTGAAACATGAGATCCGGCGCCGACCTTGAAATTGGGGTTACCTCATCAGGTATCTCTGCCAGTGGGGCAGCGCTTCAGAGAGGAACTGCTCTAAGATCCCTAAGTGTTTCCTGATTTGTGTGGTGTAATGGATTTAAATGTGATGGTAAATGTGGTGGATTTGCAGTTGACAATGCTACCTTAACCCGATTATTTACTTTCCATTTCATAATCCCATTTATCGTAGCCGCATTTGTAATAATTCATTTACTATTTCTTCATCAAACAGGTTCAAATAATCCTATAGGAATTAATAGAAATCTAGATAAAATCCCATTCCATCCGTACTTCACTTTTAAGGATATTGTAGGATTCCTATTTATATTAATAGCACTAACTATTTTATCATTAACAAATCCTTACCTATTAGGAGACCCTGACAATTTTATTCCAGCCAACCCACTAGTGACCCCCGTACATATTCAACCCGAATGATACTTCTTATTTGCATATGCAATTTTACGATCAATCCCTAATAAACTAGGAGGAGTTATAGCCCTCGTAGCATCCATCGCCATTTTATTTATTTTACCTTTCACTTCCAACAACAAATTTCGTAGAATACAATTTTATCCATTTAACCAATTCTTATTTTGATCATATACATCAATTGTCATATTATTAACTTGAATTGGAGCACGGCCAGTTGAAGAACCTTACATCTTAACAGGACAGATTCTAACCTTCCTATACTTTATATGTGTGTAAAGCGAGAGGTAGGAACTATAAGGAAAAGGGAGGAAAGATCGTGCGCGTTCTGTAAACACTTTTGTCAGGGAACTTTTCGTGGTACTGACCGGAGAAATCACGTTAACCTACCCATCCGAACAACCGGTCACTAGAATTCTCTTCCAGATAGTGTTTTGATTTGATCTAGCTGTGTAGTTAGAGAAGAATACCCCTAACATCGGGACTTGAATTCAAGAACTTTCCAGCGACATGGACTTCTCAGCGATGCTGAAGACGCGCGGTTTTGCCGCCGATACAACGCAGCCGCTGAACGCGAGAATGTCACTTATCAAAATCCCAAGGCCGGATAGGGAGGCTCTGGGCATCGATTGATGTCATTGCAGGGCCTACGACCTGTCCTGAGGTTCGAGACCCGACGTTGGCAGGATTTTCGACACTAGCTAGGTAGAGTTCAGCCGCTGTCTGGAGGAGAATTCTAGTGGCAGGCTGCTCTGTTTGATAGTTTTCCGTTAAGGCCGATTTAGTCTAAATTAAATACAGTCGGCTGCGGTTATAGTGAAATTCTAGGGACTAATCTGTTTGGTTCTCTACATCACAGGTTCACTATATCCGATGTCAAAATTAGATGGAATTCGTCCACAATTATTGATTTTATTAATGTAAAGGTACAATTAATTAACAGTATGAACTGAAAATGTCAATTTTTTTATTTGTATTTAAAAAAATCAATTATTTTCAATTGCTTGCTTCTACATTTTTCAGTAGTAATTTCTCTAAACCCTTCTTCAGATTTTGTGCTCTTTTCATACTTGATTCTGCATTGTCCTTTGTCTCCAAGTGCCGTAATGCACTCTAGATACCTTTCAATTCCTCTTGCACTGTTGAAACACCGTCCCACTCTCCGAAAGCCCCTTTAATCGCCTAATAACATACGAGATAAATTAATTTCCAAGGCTTATTTCCTATGTTTACTAGCCGAGGTTCAAGTTTACTATAAACGAATCTTCTAATGCTTATTTGTAATGTAAGTGAAACGGGACCAATGACTTAAGTTCACTATAACCGAGGGTTCAGTATATCCGAATTCACTATATCCGGAGTGGCCTGTATTTATAAAACGAAATGTATTGATGCGGTTGATTTTTTTTTTAATTTTATTTTATTCCTTTTTGCCTGTCGAGTGTCCTCCCTTATACCTGAACATTGTTGGCAACCGTAGCGGTGGATGTGGCAAGGGCCCACTGTGCTTCGCGGCGCCGGTAAATCATGGCGTCGGCGGCCGACGCCCCCTCGCCGCCCCCTTCGACCGCTCTCGGCGCGGGCGGCGCGGCGCGGCGCGGCTTAAGTGGCGCGAGGTCGCCGATAGGGCGCGCTCGGCCGCTCTCCAGGGCTCTGAAGGGGCCTTAGCGGCGATCGAGGGCCGCCGCTCCAAAAATTTGCTTTCGCCCCATTGTGCACCTCGGGCCCTCAGACTCGCGTGATTTCGCTCTAATTTGAGATGGAAGGATGCGTTATCCCGAGCGTGTAAAACTTGCATGCACGGACGCAGACATGATGCGAACGCCTTTGGATGCGTATGGCTTGTGCTTCACCGCTCCTCTCCTCTCATTGTCGCACTGTTCATTAGTGGTCATCAAGTGGGCGGCGATGGTTTTTCACATTAAAATGTAAGACGCATTGAAGATTTCTTAAAATGCGATCAATTACAAATATGGAAACAAGACGCCGAAACTGGTAAAGGGTTGATGATAAATGAGGGGGTTTCCGAAGGGCTTAATGCGTCTCATAGCCCTACCTCGGCGGTCACCTAAGTAAATATCCCACCTGTACACACCCACAGACACACACACAAGCAACAAACATGCGCTCATATATACAGCACACACGTGCACACAAGCACATCTGTACATTTGAAGCACACCTGTACACAAGAAACACACGTGGACACAGATAGCACACCTGCATTCAAGCACACGTGCATACAGCAAGCAGACTGCATACAAGCACGTGTATACAACACCCACAAGGCCTCTTCATTATCCTTTATACCGGCAAGTGGGCTTCACTCCCAGTCTGGACCCAACTAGTCTGGATCCAACTAGTCTGGATCCAACTAGTCTGGATCCAACTATTCTGGATCCAACTAGTCTGGATCCAACTAGTCTGGATCCAACTAGTCTGGATCCAACTAGTCTGGATCCAACTAGTCTGGATCCAACTAGTCTGGATCCAACTAGTCTGGATCCAACTAGTCTGGATCCAACTAGTCTGGATCCAACTAGTCTGGATCCAAATAGTCTGGATCCAACTAGTCTGGACCCAACTAGTCTGGACCCAACCAGTCTGGACCCAACTAGTCTGGATCCAACTAGTTTGGACTCGAAGAGGTTTACGCGCGAGTCGTTTAGATTACGATCAACCACGGAACCACGTCTGGAAACTCGGGTACCAACGACTGCGTGCCAATTTTACCCGCAGAGTTCTGTTTACAAACATTATTCACTGGGAACACGGTAACGGGGACCTGAATGGCCGATGTGCTTCAGAACGCTTATTGATTCTGCCTGTCGACACTAAGGCTTGCGAGTTCGAAACTCGGTCCCGGGTATGAATGTGGGTTCCATATACAGACTGACCAGTAAACCTGGAATCTTTGAGAACCAGGAATTACACAGTAGAAACCGGAGATAATTGAAGAAAAATTGGAATTTTATTTGAAAACCGGAATGTATTTTACTGCACGTTTTAATCGATAACTATTGGCAGATGTATAGACACTCAACATTGAGTAAAGTGCAGGTTTTAATTTAGTACATGATAATGGCGACGGTCGAATACTAAGTATTCGTACTCCAAAGTAAAATAAATTGCTGTCGATACGACCTATCGAGTTCTACCGTGGTTTCCGTTCTCGGGTAACACGACCCTCACTGCCTTTTCGCGTGCGTGGGTAACGGAAGCACGTGTGCAGATCGTGGGTCTCGCCTGGAACAGAATTGCAGAGTTGGCGAACGGTCAGTGCAGTCCTCCTTATCCAACGAGTTTGGCAGGATCATTTCGCAGTCTTTTTCGTCGAAACGTCCGGGAAGTTGTCACCCAATGGCCGTGACCTGTGCTTTTGAGATGGGATTTCAATTTATTTCTTAGAAGACCACAGTCGGATTACATATGCTTACTGATCAGTTACTTCGGTATAATATATTTTTAAAGCAGTAAATTATGTTTACCAAGGAAAGAAACACTTATATTTTGTAGAGTAATTTATTAAATTAAAATTTATATTTTGAAAAATAATCTATAATATTTGTTCAGGAATTCGAAATGTATTTTCGATTTTGTTCGTGTCGAAATTGGTATTCATATTAAACGTAAATTAAATTACTTTCCATTTACAAATATTTCCAAAACTTTATTTCTTTTTAACTAGTAGATTTTAACTATTTTGTTGGTTTTTTATGACGCGAAAGAAGAGAACGCAATGTTATGGTAAGTCCAAAGAACCTATCATTCTGTATCCAAGGATGAATGTCCTGAACTTTATTCAGAATGGTTTCTGAGAACTAAAACAAGTTTTGCTGTGATATATTGTTGAGATATTTAGAAGTCCTGTAGTACATCTACATTAAAAATAATATACACTTTAATTTCTTCATAGAAAGTTCAAGTTTCTTGTGAAGGACCTTAATGATGGTAGAAAGGATACCAGATTAAACATTTTGCGAAATATCTAGAAATATTTTTTGACCTTGTTACCACGATAAACTGATGGGGTCCAATAATTGCAAGATGGCCGGGGTATGGAAATGTAGTATTTTCGTACAGAATTGTACGTCATGTCAAGACAACAGTGAAAACAGAATTGAATTGCCTGAGATACGCGCTGTAGAGTGCTCTTTCCAAGCCAATCTCCTGAACACCCTTTTCATCATTCTTCCGAGTACGATCGGGAAAATTCGAAAGCCATCTTTGCAGCTCGAGATGGAAAGCAATCGTCCGGGCGATTGAATGAAAAGCCTCGAACGCGGCTTCATTAATTCTGCTTGTTGGGCATTATGATGCCGGACTGCATTGTGAGGCTGAAGACTCGCCGCAATAAAAGAGCAGATAATATTATCGTAGCCGAGCATCGAAAAGTTCCCGTGGCGCGCCACGGGCCACGGGAATAATACATTCCGATCGCCTGCGCTTTGCATACAAAGCCCGCGAGACAACGCGCGTGACAACCGGTACCTGCAGCGCGACTCATGTACCGAATGCACTGACCGCCTCATACCGCTGTCCGTCCGAGGAGATGCCTCTCCCGAGATAGCAACTGTGATAGGCGTGTTCGAAGGGCGCGTGGAGGCAAGTCTCTTCTATTTAACATGTAACTTTAACGCGATAAAAGTTGAATGAATACATGTTGAGAATCGCAACATATTAGTCGAGCTGTAGGTTCAATGATGCGTCATCTAACAGTGAGTGCACGCTTTTTAGCACGTTGTTAGGGTTTTTGTGAACAGGAAAGAAAGGTGTGTTTGAAGACTGCGTCGAGGCAAGTCTCCTCTATTTAACATGTAACTTTAACGCGATAAAAGTTGAATGAATACATGTTGAGAACCGCAACATATTAGTCGAGCATGAGGTTCAATGATGCGCCATCTAACAGTGAGTGCACGCTTTTTAACACGTTGGTAGGGTTTTTGTGAACAGGAAAGAAAGGTGTGTTTGAAGACTGCGTCGAGGCAAGTCTCCTCTATTTAACATGTAACTTTAACGCGATAAAAGTTGAATGAAAACATGTTGAGAACCGCAACATATTAGTCGAGCATGAGGTTCAATGATGCGCCATCTAACAGTGAGTGCACGCTTTTTAACACGTTGGTAGGGTTTTTGTGAACAGGAAAGAAAGGTGTGTTTGAAGACTGCGTCGAGGCAAGTCTCCTCTATTTAACATGTAACTTTAACGCGATAAAAGTTGAATGAATACATGTTGAGAACCGCAACATATTAGTCGAGCTTGAGGTTCAATGATGCGCCATCTAACAGTGAGTGCACGCTTTTTAACACGTTTGTAGGGGTTTTGAGAACGGAAAGAAAGGCTTGTTCGAAGGGCGCGTGGAGGCAAGTCTCCTCTATTTAACATGTAAGTTTAACGTGATAAAAGTTAAATGAATACATGTTGAGTAACACAACATATTAATCGAGCAGTGGGTTCAATGATACGCCACGTAACAGAAGGTACGCGCTTTTTAACACGTTGGTAGGGCTTTTGTGGACGTAGAAGATGGATTAGGATGAAGTAATACTCATAGTATTTTTGTATTTAATGTAGTTGTCGTTTATGTTGCGACGCTATATGCTGTTTTCTATTCGACTACGTTCCTGGAGCAGCTGAACGTACCTTACACACCCAGGTGTGCGTCACACATTTTTCCGTATGTATGTCAATTCATGTCAAGTTTCGTAAATTTGGGCGCCCTATCACTGCCTTCTTGAGATTCAGAAAGTCAGAAAACTATTGAATGTTGCTAATAAGTAAATACAAATAATTATAAAGCCGAAAATTGTCTCTTAGCTTGAAAACTGCTATCTTGTCCTACGTTTGAATTATTTATTGTTTTTTTCGACTCGTAATCGAATACCGTCGCGTTAAAACTGAGTTGATTACGTCAAAGTTTACATTGTTTGTCATTTGTAAAGAAAAGTGTTATGTATTGATGGCATAGTGCACAACCATTCTAGATCTTCTTACGCTTATTTTTGAGTTAATAGCATTTTAGGAGATTTCTCATCCACATACATCTAGTTTTAAAAGATTATAAGCTCATACAAGGGGGAACAGGAAGCAATCTTTTTATCAGGAAGCAATCTTTGTCGCTCCATAAGTCAGAGCATTTTTACACACGTTCAAGCATAGTTTTCTCGGAACTAGAAATTCTGGACATTCGATACTTGTTTACTAAGCCATCGATTTGCCAACTATTAACTTTTTGCATTTAAATACGTAGTAGTGGAGACTCATACGTAATAGTGTACTCAATTGAAGTTTCGTAGATCGGAATCAATGTGTACATGAGCTGTCGTTGACGGATTTTATTCAACAGATAGGATAGACGCGGAACACACATTCAATGCAAATTTTGGAGGACGGTTTCTCTAATCGATCATTTGTGTGGAACTCTTTGGTCGATTCCAGGTAGAGCAGGAGCAGTACCTTCATAAACGGGCCACGGACCGTGCGAGATCCTTCGTACTCTTCTAGCACTATTCCAATCCCCCAGATCTGAAGTATCTCTCCCATCTACCGTCATCTAGTGCAAAAAGAAGATTCATTGGAGACTCGTATAGGCAGAGAAAAAGAAGACGAAGAAGAAGATAGATGCATCCATTGGTCAACCCTGCCCATGTCTGCGACAAGCGTGTACTTTGCATTATCATCATCAACATGTGGGCGGTACGTAACACGTGGACATAGTCGGAGATTCTGCTGAGCTATTCGTGATTGTGTCTGTGGAATGCAATCGGAGACGTGTTCACTTGTTGAACGTGAAGCGTGTATTTATATTTCTATTGTTGGGAGTTCGTGACTTCTTTTTGGAAGGCGTGTTCATCCTGGTGTGGCAAATAATTTTAGTTATGGCTGCTGGACATCGAAAGGAATGTTTGAAGAATGATTGATGAGAAACAAATTTACATTGTGTGGTAACAATGTATGTTTCCCTTTGATACAACACAGAGTATGTATTCTGCTCATTCAGGGAGAGTTTTTAAAACGACCAGCAGAAAGGATTGAAGTCCATAATTTAGAATGTTTGCATTTGCGCAATGCACACGGCACAACAAAACATTTTTTATGAAAACATTACTGTCAGAGAAAAATGGGGGCTTTTAACATTTTAAATACGTTTTCCAACCTGAAATATGAAGTGGCATGGCGTACATAGCCACGAAAATGAAAAAGTCACCGTACAAGCGATTACTTTTCCCATTACAAATTAATCTAACAGAATGTCATATAATACCGCTGCCAACGCCCCAAATGAGTGTACCGGGTCAAGAGACGTCTTCGCCAGGTTTTTCGAGCTTGAAGATATGTTGGTTGCACATATCATTCTCTAAGAGGTCACGTGTGGTTGCTGTTATGTAAAAAGTTTAAGAGAAGAGTGCTTTCTAAACGCTGCCAACCTCTAAATCCATTTCTTCGGTCATGTCCCCATAATTAGTTAATCCCAACAAACACCACATCGACACCAAATCATTCGACCGATAATACGAGGTAGAAAATTTCCTTAAAACATTATCTTTACTCTTGTTACTACATCTTACTTGAAATAAAACAGAATCCCCAATAATAAACAGTTAAAAATTAATAACATGAAAAAGAACTGACACTTAAATAAAGTTAAAAAGATTCATTTGCCGGTACTTCGCAATTTACTTTGTCTTTTTTTCACTGATTGTTCTCTGATAATGTCTACATTATGTAGACATTCCTGAGACGTGCTTTATGGGTTAAGGTTACTCAGGGCATAACTGATGTCATTGCAGTGCTTATGACCGAAATGTCCTCGGGTTCGATTCTCGGGGGCGACAGAATTTTCGACACTAGCTAGATAACTGTGTCGAATTCAGATGCTGTCTGAAGAATAGTGGCAGGCTACTCTGTTCGGTAGTTTTCCGTGGTTTCTTTAATCATCACCAGACACATGCCGAAGCAGTACCCTAACAAACGGGCGACGGAGCACGCGCGATTTTTCCTATCTCTTCCTTGTCCTAGCCTTATACCTTATTCTCACTTACTACAATACACCACCACAGATGTCGCGAGCTTAGAGCTCGTCCAGACTGGTATAGTGTCCTGCTAGAGGGAGATAAGTGGTTGCGGAAAATCTCGCTAGCCAACGTGCAAGTCGGTGCCTGATCTCACCATCCCACACGGGAAATATCACAGCTACTTACCTAGATAAGAAACATACACTACACTCACAGGATCACTGACCTTAGCAGTTGACGCGCTTAGAATCGCTAATCAATCAATCAATCATTGAGACGTTCTTCTGTCACCGTTGTCCGTTCGTCAAAGACTGTGGCACGCAGCCTAGGTGCTGTCGCGCCCTCCACGTGATCGCCCAAGGAATTTCACGCCTGGGTTGGGCTCCAGCCACACCTGGGCCGCCTCCGCCACAGCGGCTGGTCGGGTCCCGCTTCATCTTGCCTCTTCGCACGCCCACGCCACGTCGGCCGACCCCCGACCGCGAGGCAGGCCGCCTCTTTGACGCTCCCGCTGCCTCGCCGCGCCGTCCTTGCCGCACAGCCGTGTCGTCCCCCTCCCCTGCCACCGTAGCAACGTTTCCTATACAGCTCCGCGCTCCGTCTCCATTTCACCCCTTGCAGTTCCGCAATTTGCCACTTCCGTTGGAGATTTCACAAAAGCCACTACCAACACTAGCACTGGTAGGGAGATATTCCCATACCGCCCTCCCTTTCAATGAGAATCGTATCGTTAACACCACTGTCTCCGCTCGCTATACTTTCAATCACACTGTCGTTTATCGTCTTTCTTTTTAATATTTTTCTGACATGGTTAATATCTCACCACTACGGTACATGCTTTCCCGGCATGATCAACGCCTCCCCGCTATGGCCACTGCCTCTCTGTCATTGTCAGCGTCTCCCGGCCATGGTGAACGTCTCCCTGCCATGGTCAGTTTCTCCGCGCCATGGTCAATGCCTCCCTACCATGGACGAAGCTTCCCTTTAATGGACAATGCCTCTCAGCCATGAGACATGCCTCTCCGACACGATTCACGCCGCCACTCTTTGGTACGTACGTAAAGGTCCACGCTGACTCGCCATGCCATCGCAATCGCCTTCGCCATCGCCGTCGTCGCCGTTGCCACTGGCGCATGCCCAACATTCTCACCTCTCTCACTGCCTCTCCGGGATTCCTCCCATCGCCTCGGCTGTCCCATCGCTGTTCTTTTCCGCTCCCTCCCCCTTTGCCTCCCGCTTCCCTCCTTCCACCACTTCTCTCGTCTGCCCGCACCTCCCCCGCATCCGCACGATCGCTGCCTGCTCTCCGTGCCCTTACCATCCCCGTCGCCCTCTTGCCCGGCCACGCACAAGTGGCTGGAAGGCACCTCTTATCATATGTAAATTGCCGGCCTGCGCTCGCCCGCACTCTACAATTATGACAGTCTGCCCGCTTAACGAGCTTGCGTGATACAGTGTTCGAGTCTCTTGAACGTTCTCGTCTCGCGTGATTGTCTCCGTCGACACAAAGATGTAATTGTGTGAGGCGCGCGCGGCAGGGGAGTGTGTACGACACATGGCGGCGGCAGCGGTTATTGAAACAGCCTGCGAGTGAGGAAACAAAGATGCGTATTAAATCGTGCCTTTCCAAACGAAGCGAGGGGCAGGGAAGAGGGGAGGAAGATGCGGTGGAAGAGTTATTCCACATGTGTTGGAAGCGCGCGCGTCGAGTGATGTCTGGGGGGAAGAGATGTAAGAAAGAAAAAAAAAATTCAAAGCCAGTTCTCCGAAAGATTGTAACTAAGGACTAAGGCCGTTCCTTGCACTCTTGCCGTTTGGCCCAACAGGTTTCCTTCCACGTTTTCATGCGACGATGTCGGCGGCTGTTTCTGATGATTCTTGTTGTTTTTCGGTTTGTTCTTTGTGGAATCCTGTTACGAATCTACTGGGTCCAAAGACCCGCAACAGTGTAAGCGCACATCGCGGTCGCTTGGACCGCTGATAACGAATTCAGGTGCAGCTCAATAGCCATTCACCAAACATGGCTGTCCGTTGGCCCGTATCTTGAGGTAATTTAAATATGAACGTGTCAAGTCAAACACAAAGCAAATATATTATTCGTGAATTGATCTAACAAGAACCAATCGGCAAATATTACCTTCATCACTTCATGGATGTTTTGCTTCTTACTTGAGAATCACTGATTAATTTGTGGAAGTACCTTTCCCAAAGTTTCGCCAAACATATATTACTCTGAAGTCTCTACTAATTGGGTTTTGAAACCAGAGCTTCACATTAACATTTCCGGTCTACATTCAAGCGTCCATTCTCTATCCAACTCGACCCCGTCTTCCTCAACAATACTCGTGTCCAAAGTAATCGACGCTAAATCTCTCAATTGTTCTTTGCTACGAAATTTTATATTTTCATTTCGTAACCATTTCCTTTCTTGTCGTTTGGCCCAACAGGTTTCCCACCACGTTCACAGGTTTCCTACCCCTGTGGCGATGTCGGCGGCTCTTTCTGATGATTCTCTTTTTTTGTTGTTTTTCTTGTTTTTCGGTTTGTCCTCTGCGAACGCCGTTGCTGGTGGTTGCAAACTCCGTCCGCCGCTCAAGCGTCCTGTGTTCCATCAGTGTCCTTGCGAGTGGGAGTCACGACTGAAAATTATTGTGGATTCGCGATTCTCTGTAAAGTCAATAAAGCCCTGTTGTTTCTCAAGTACCTCGTTACTTTTTCTGACGGAGATCCTCGAGTATGAATGCCGAGAGTTTTTCCAAGTGTTTTCATTTTATTGTGTTTGGTTCGTAAATTAAACATTCTTCGTCGCGATTTCTTAAAACTTACAATTAATTGTGTTCTATCTGTTGAAAAGTCTCTCGAATTTTTTTGTCTGTGAGGATCTACGCAATTTGGCTGTAAGCATGTGCTCAAAAATCTGGAGAGAGTGGAGAGAATTGTAGTGTAACACCATAATTTGGAGAACCGGGGTAGTTCCGTTGTACACTCCCCTATCATTATTTGCGAGATTGCTATTCTCAATGTTCGTACCTATACTGAGTTTGACCCTCTGAGTACAAGCTCGTTGTTGCGATCTCCGACGCGACTCTGATAGGGAGTTCCTAGGTTTCGAGTCCCGACAGTGGCGGATGATTGACGCTAGTTAAATAGCGAATTCAGCCGCTGTCAGCAAGGGAATTCTAGCGGCCGGCTGCTCTGATGGGTAGTTTTCCGTGCTTTGTCCGATCAATAGCTTCCGTTTTTTCCCCGATCAACACCAGCCGAATGCCAGAGCAGTATCCTAACAAACGTGATATGGACTGCCAGCTATCTATATTTCCTCCTCCTTGTCCTATCCTCTCTCCTTAATTGCACACACACTTTCACGCACTACACTACCACACGTGTCGGGAGACAGTTGAGAGTCTCACCTGGGTGGGAAGGTGCCTTGCTGTGGAGATACCTGGATGGGGAAACCACGCAAGGCGCCGTGTGGTTTCCATCCAAGGCGGAACACCGCTATTTCTCGCCATAAAATGTTCACTTCGTTAATGAGAATATAGACCATAGCAGTTGACGTGCCCGGGAACATCAATCAACTAGCTGCATTTGAGATACTCATTTCTGAATGGAAGGAAGAAGTGGCTAACTTCATGTTTTACTCTTTCCTGGGCAATTTATCATTAATAGATTTTCCATTGCCTTCTCTGTGGTTGAAGGTAGGCGGGATGAGGGGTGAATGATGCTTGAGGATGAATGGTGAATGAATGCTTCAGATGGGATACATGGCGGTATGATGAGCTACAAGGACACCGTGAAATCGCCCATGTCGTGGAAACCTTCGGCTCCACAATCTCGATTCCAAAGTAATGTGGTACTACGATACCGACGTTATACAGGCTGTTTTCATGACATCAATGTCGGAAAACGAGATTGGCAAAAATGGCTTACTTGCCTAAACAACAGTATACAATATAAAATTGTAAACTCGCACCGGAAGCTAGCGTGTACCTCACTCAGGCATGATATATATTCTCGTCTCGCCACACAACATCTTGCTAGTGTCAGTCATGCTGTGTGTTGGTGTGGTGAAGGTGATGTTGTGTCCCTCATTTCGTGTGAGGTGCCGGAGATGGAGGATGGTGCAGTGAATGGTGTTGAGTTGTTCACGATGTTGTAAGGTATGTATTGTTCTTGTAATATATAAAGGAAATTGTAAATAATTTTTGAAACTTGGCTAGAAAATTGTGCCTTATACGTGTGTCGTTTGATAACATTATTCATGAACAGCGTTGTTTTCATTTTCTTTCATATTAGTCCTGATGATGGAAATAAAAGTTTCCGAAACGTTGGCAAACAATTAGTTGTAAAATTCTTCTGACCAAGCCCCGTTAACCTGCCTGCAAATATTGACTTATCGATATGACCCGATGCCATTATTGGAGACTTTTAACATAGCGTGAACCTTTTAAGCATATACTGCTTTAGAGCCTCTGTGCATACGCAACTTGAACTATGCATTGCGGAAGTCTCTAAAGAATCTCCGAGGAGCGTCACGTAAAGAAAAAGGCGTCTGTTTATTCGAAATGAAACGATTTGAGTATCGGAACATCTCGAAAGTTGAGGCTCTGCGTTCCCTGTAGTCTGCTTGCCCAGAATCACTCTGTACTCCTCGGCATTCCAGCCCTTTCGAGGCAGGCCAGATCTGCATTCATCCCTGAGGCAGAGGAGGTGAAGGAACTCGGCCGATGGAACTTATTAAATTCTTCCTCGGCATTGACTATTAAAACGATCTATTGAAAATATCTTGGCCTAATAATAGGTTTGGACCATGCGGGAGTTTACCCTAATTTAATTTTCAAACCCTTCCGTAATGTAATATCGCTTCTATTTTACGAACCTTCTTCCCATACCGTTTATTTGAACTTTTTGTTAATTACGTTTGGACACGGGATTGGCCCGCGGGACTATCAACCTGAAATGGACTCCTCCCTTTAGACGACTTCGTTTATGCAATTAAAAACAAATACGCATAATTTTCGTGATGGCACTGGTGCTTAATGTCCATAATCGTTGCCTTCTGGGGGGAAATAGTTCTGTGTTGGGGCTCTCAAGTACCCGAGCCTCTTTGTTGGAGTGGTTGGATTCGGCAGCTTCCTTCTTTTCGTCTGATGGACATTAATCATCAGATATGGCTGAGTCGAGGTCGGGAAGGTCCTCGCATATCATTAGAACAACGAGATGTTTGTGAGAACGACTTACATGGTCTCTCAGCTTTCTTATGCTGGTAAGTTGCTTTGAGGTTTGTCGCGAATTGACAAGATATATGAAGTATCGATCAATGTTGAAGACGTGAAACATTAATTCAGCGTGTCCTTGGACTTGTGCATATTAAAGTGATTTATGTTGCTCAAAGTTACATTTCTTCCAAAATGAAAATGAGGCAATTGGATTAATGTGAGTTGCTTGTTCCGAAAAAAGTAAGATTAACAAAAATGTTTTCATAACATTTGTATGTAATTATGTAGTGTTTTTATGCACGTTTTTATTTTTCGTTTTCGTACTAATTTTAAAAGTATCATTATGTGCTGTTGTTGAGAGACAGTAGAAATAAAAAACGGTACTTTCTTTCCTACTCCAAGTACTAAAGAATATCGTTTTATTGTGAAAGAAACTACCTGACGTTTAGTTGTAATGTTAAAAGGAAGTCTGTTTAGTTTGTTTTCTTCTAAAGGGCATTAAGAATCGACGCTTTCTTCACTTTTCGAAAGTTCAAGGCCATTTGTCCAACCTAAAGACTGTAAAGAATGAACATCCAGTATCTCTTGGTGAAGAGAAATACTACAAAAGAACTGTGGAATATTATTTTCCTTTATGTTTTGTTTAAGTTTTCGGCCTTCCTCTTGTCGATAGTTTTCATTGTCCTCTCTTTTTCTGCCGCTTACCGCCGCAATTTTCTTGCTTGTGAAGCTATTCTTATCTGTTCTTCCACTTTCCCTTCCCACCTCAGTATTGCTTTCCCATCCTCTCTTCATTCCTACATTTATCAAGCCAAGTGGGTGAGCGATTAACAAACAGTTCAGACGACGAATAAGGCAAAATCACTTCATGGAGTATTGAATGGACCACGTTACCAAACCCATTATCACAGATCATGAATATTTCAGAGATAATAATCATCCTTAATTTAGCAAAAGATACAAACAAGTTATATTCACCAGCTTAAGAATTGTACTTTCAAAAGAAACATATAATTTGTTCACGAAAAAATGTAAAAATATGTAATCACTGTAAACCTGCTCTGTGTATATCACATATGTTCTTATTCATTGATACATACTCATTTACAAAAATATGCACCAAAAGTTTGCGTTATCTAATATTCTCCCTTAATAAATAGTACATAAAAATGTAGCAGCACAGACAGGAAGAGATGTCTTGGAAAGATTTATGTAACTGACTGGCCTGCTATTAAAGAGGTTTTAAGTTACAAATTACAGAAAAGGAGGAAAGCAGTGAAACGTGTTTTATTTAATGTGAGTGTTTTATTGTACATTTATTCAGAATTGTAAATATTGATAGTACACACAGTAGGTAATACGATTTTGTAAGTATATTAATTACGTGTACCTTTAATATTGTGTATTCTACATCAAAGTAGTATATTAGAAGGTATTTCCTAGTCCACTCACGAATTGACGTCAAATCAAATCGTATATCAACTCTAAACTGCTATTTTCATATTCAAGTTACTTGCACTCAGAAATTTATTTTAGTCTGACTAGATTATTGTTTGGTTCAAAATTATTGTAGCTTCAATTTTTCTAAAATTCTTTCATGAATCACTTTTTCCCCTGACCACCCTTCACCTAAATTCATGATCGGTTTCAGAAACTGTATTTTCGCAGAAATATAATAAACCTCTTCTAAAAATATTCTGAAGAGAAAACAATATTGACATTGGTCATATTATTAATACTCCAAAAACAAAATAGAAAGGATAGAAAATATGGTATAATCAAAAAAGTCGAAGCTTGTTTATATGTTTGTTCTCTTGCATCTTAGAAAGTAATTATCTACCTTCCTATTCATTTTGGGGGTATCCGTAATGAAGTAATTAAATACAGTCGTAAATCTTTAGAAAAAGTACGGTTTTGGTTAACGTACAATTCTGGTAGAAAGCAGTCTTCAATCGGACCGAGTTTCTTCACCGAGCACTCACTATTATGCGAACAAAACTTCATTATGTAAGTTCTATGAGATATAACAAACTGTTCGCATCTATAAAACCGGACTGTCAGCGCCTTTTCATTACGATGAAAAGAGAGAAAGGTGCACTCCCGTGAGAATGAGGTCCTTGATTCATTGATATGCATGCAACATTCGGCTAGGAGAGTAAGGCGGCGACACTTGCGAGGCGGCGGTGGAACCGATTGTGGCCTACAGTTCGGTCGGCCGACATCGGACGTTTGCGTCCGATATTCCCGATTCGTTCAAACACGAGCTAGTAAATCAAAATGTGCATATTGAACCCGAACGTCTTCCGACGGCGTCCGAAAACATCGGCTGTCGGCGAAGATCTGTTTCGTATGATTTTGTCGGTTCATTCGTCCGAAATCAGACAATCAAGGCCATCTGTAATATCCAGGCTACTTCCAACACATGTAGATGGTTGATTGATTGATTGATTGATTTTTCGTGTTTCTGGGCGCGTCAACTACTTCGGTCATTACTCCCGTTAGTGTAGTGCATGTTTTTTTCTCGGGAGATGGCTGTGATCTTCCCCCCGCTGGATGGCGAGATCCGGCGCCGACCTACCGTCGGCTAGTAGGGTTTCCCCCTAACCAGGACTCTCCCATCAGCGAGGCACCGCCCCAGCCGGGACAAGCTCTAAGCTCCCGACCGGTCTCTCGGGATATGTGGAAGTGTAATGCATTTTAGTGTAAGTGTGTGTGTAAGGGGAGAGGATAGGACAAGGATGAGGAAGGAAAGATCGCGCGCGGCCCGTGGCCCGTTTGGTAGGGTACTGCTCCGGCATTCGCCTGGTGTTGATCGGAGAAACCACGGAAAACTACCGATCAGAGCAGCCGGCCGCTAGAATTCTCCTCCAGACAGCGACTGAATTCGACCTAGCTGAAAAGCCAGTATCGAAAATCCTGCCGCCGTCAGGACTCGAACCTAGGACCTCCCGGTCAGAGGTGCTGCAGGGACATCAGTTGATGCACTGAGCTACCGCTCCCGGTTTGTAGATAGTCTTGACCGTGCCTCTCGCAAATGTCTCAAACAATGAACTGCGGAACTATGGGAATATTCGGCAGATTTCAGGTGTAATATTCGGGTGCATTTCGGATGAAGTAAGTCGGACGGTTTCGCTCGCAGTCAACCGGTAGCGAGCGACAGATATTTTGGCTACACTGTGGCCGTAGCCTAAATGAAACCACGCCCGCGTTCATAACTCAGCCAGCAGGGAGTCGCTAGCTGGGAGGGGCCATTTGATTGCTGTCTAAAATTGGCCACAGACGCTTGTCACTGCTTTCCCTGTCAAGCGATCTTTTTGTAAATTAATGATCATTCCTTGTTTTATCATTTCATTACATGATATGTTCTGACTATAAATACGAATGTAAAGATGCAGAAATACTAATTGCCTCAAGCAAACTACCAGTGACAATAATTAAGGCGATTATTTTAAGTCTTCCAAAGTACTGTTTAAGGTGACTACCTGAAAATTGTGAAAAATTATGAAGTTTTTCGTTTATTAATTTTCACCAGTTATTAGTTCTAAGTTTCACCAGTTACACATTGACTTATTTTATCATTTTTCGTTTTTGAGATATTTTCAACCATCAGGATGAGATATTCCGAAAAAAGAGTCCTAAGTGGAGAGGTTTCCTTCGTGATTTAACTGCCGGGATGTATCCATGGAGGCTCGTATTTGCCCAGTAGGGTCAATGTGCAATATTAACAAATATCCAAGTACGGGTTAATGCATCAGGAAATAAATCACGTGTTCAAGGCCCGGTAGTATAGGAGCTAATAATATGTTTTTAATCAATGTATGATTTATTAGTTTATAAATACATAGAAATATTAATATTATGTTGCAAAGGTTAGAATTTAATTCGATTTCGTTCCGTATTTGGAATTTTCTAAAAATATTAGGGATCCCCATGGTTCGTCTTGTTTAGGTTGGTGAATGAATGAATATAAATTTTAGTGGCCAAATATTTACTTTACATTACCATGTTATGCACAGAAAAAAATCAACATTACTGTTGTATTTAAATTTCACGGTTTATACTTAAAATTAAAAACTCTCTTAAATGTACGTACATTATATACGAGACAATAGAGGTTAACTACACTGAGGCCCACAACCAACTATTTTATTATTTTTTTCTAACAAAATCTTTCTCTTCGGATCATGTAATTTGTAGTTCCAAAATATACGTTGTATTCATTTTTCACCTTCACCACAAGTGCAATTTTTATCGTTTATTATATTTCTCTGAATATTACGTGATGTGTGACTGCTTCTGATCTATTGTTTGTCTAGGAAGGCTTGGGTTGGTCATGCCCGAATCATTTATAATCTGGTCCCGCGTACACCACGAGTATAGGGCCCCTTTGAGAAAACAGACGCGACGCCAGATCGCATCATGACCGCGCCGGCACCCGCACCCGTCAGACGCGTCCCGCCCCCGCCCCCGGCCCGCTAGCGGCGGCGCCGCAGAAGCAGCTGTCGCCCGGAGGACGCGGGGGAAAGTGGTCCCGCCCCCGCCCCCGCTCTGCCGCTGCCACAGCTACCGGCCCACCCCCGCGCTATCGCTCACGATTCGCCACCCTTCCGCCTCCAGCCGTCTCCGCCCTTGGCGCCGCTCTACAGCCGCTCCCATCTCCGCTCTACCACCGCTCCCGCTCCCGCGCCACATTACCGCCGCTCCCGCTCTGCCGCCGCTCCCGCTCTGCCTCCGCTCCCACACTGCCGCCGTTCCCGCTCTGCCTCCGCTCCCACACTGCCGCCGCCCCCGCTCTGCCGCCGTTCTCGCTCTGCCGCCGTTCTCGTTCTGCCGCCGTTCCCGCTCTACCGCCGCTCTCGTTCTGCACCCGCTCCCGCTCTGCCACCGGTCCCACACTGCCACCACTCCCACTCTGTCGCCGCTCCTGCTATGCCGCCGCTGCCGCTGTGCCGCCGCTCCCTTTCTGCTGCCGGTCCCGCTCTGCCGCCACTCCCACATTGCCTCCTCTCCCGCTCTGCCGCCGATCTCGCTCTGCCACCGTTCCCACTCTGCCGCCGCTCCCGTTCTGCATTCACCCCCGCTCTGCCACCCCTCCCACATTGCCTCCTCTCCCGCTCTGTCACCGCTCCTGCTCGGCCGCCGCTCCCAATGTGCCGCCGCTCCCCTTCTGCTGCCGCTTCCGCTTTGCCGCCGCTCCCACATTGCCTCCTCTCCCGCTCTGCCGCCGATCTCGCTCTGCCGTCGCCTTCCTTCGGCCCCGCGTCTGCTCTGCCGCTATTCCCGTCGCATCCCCGCTCTGATGCCGTCCCGCTCCGCACCGCCTTAGGTCCCACTGTGCCGCCGGTTTCGCTCCGTCCCCATTCCCCCTGCGTCGCCACCCCGCCCTCTGTGGGCTGCGCCGCTCCGCACTCCCGACCGCTGCGAAGCGCTGCGATGCGCCAACAATGTGTAACGCACGGCTGCAGACACGATAATCCGCTTGATATGTGAGCAATTACCTGTTATGTTGGAAACTCTCTACAGATATTATTGCTCTATGAGTAATACGAACGGAACCGCGACTCTTCTTGTATATAAATATACTTATTGGTATAATATTAGAAAATATTCCAACTTTGGGGTTATATAACGAAAAATAGAAGGTTAATTAAGAGTTTGTTGGAAATTTTAGAATTGCTCTTATTCTTAAAATTTTGTCTCTAGATTCCAGAAAAAAAAGTAATATTATTTCACGTACCGTAGCTTCAAAATAATACAGAATTTACTAATATTTTGCTGCAGTCATTCTTCGGCCTATGTTGTCACCCACTCGTATATCCAATCCCGACATCTGCGACGTGTCCTTGTCTTAGAGTCCCACGCTGTCTGTCTGCAGCGTTCCGTCACTTGAGTCGCCCGCGGCCCTGCGTCTGTGAAAGCCTACCACCCGGGCTGCCTCACCCCAGCAGCCGCCGGCGCCGCTCGCCTCCCCTCGTATTTCTCGCCTCGCGGGCCACCCTCAGCTGCCCCAGCTTGCCGCCCCCTTGGCGTTTACTGCCCAGCCTTGCTGGCTGTGCCGCCCGCACACGTGGTGGCTGAAGCCCCACCCGCGTCCCAATAGAACACTTGGTCGGTGCCCTGGCTCTCACACATCGCCTCTACCGCGTTCTGTCTACTATCTATAGTCATCCCGTCTACTTGCCACCTCCTGTCTACCCGCAGCCCCTGTCTAATCATCGGCTCCTGTCTACTCGCCGACTCTGTCTACTCGCCGGCTCTGTCTACTCGCCGACCCTTTCTACTCGCTACCCCCGTGTACTTGCAGACCCCGCCTTCTCAACCTCCACACCGACTTAGCCGGCTCAGGGAATCGCGTCTCTGCAGTGCCTATGACGGAGGTTCCTAGGATTCGAATCCCGATGGTGACAAGATTTTCGCCACTGACTACATAGCAAGGTCGAATTCAGCCGCTGTCCGGGGTAGAATTGTAGCGGCAGCCTGCTCTCATCGGAAGTTTTCCTTGGTTTGTCCGGTTATCACCAGGCGTATATGCCGGAGCAGTACCCTAACAAGTGGTCATGGACCGCGCGCCATGTTTCCTTACCCTTCCTTTTCCTATCCTCACCCCCTTACTTATACACATTTACATGCACTGCGCTACCGCACGTGTTGGGAGACCAGTCGGGAGCTTGGATCTTGTCCCGGCTGGGGCAATTCCTGTTGGTGGGATATACCTCGTTGGAGAAAACCCCGCTAGTCGACGTGTAGGTTGGCACCGATTACCATTATCCAGCGAAGAAAGATCTTCGCCACCTCCCGCGATAAAAAATACTACACTTACGGGACTAATGGCCTTAGCAGTTGACGCACTCGGGAACACCAGTCAATGAAACCTTGATCCCCCCGTCTTTGTTTCCTCCCTAGTCCGTCGTCCCTACCGTTACCACCTGCCGGTGCCTCCGACGCCCTGCTTCCATCGTCTCCCTCCTCGCTCTCCACATCCTCCGCCCTCCTCGCCGTTCCGTCAGTTCCCTTCGCCCTCCTCCTCCATCATCCTTCGCTTTCCTCCGTCCCCGCCAGCTACGCTCCTTGCCTTCATTGAATTTGCCTCCTCCCTTTTTCTATTCTACCTCCACTATGCCACTCACTATTACTACATATTACTATTACTACTCATTACTATTACTACTCATTACTATTACTACTCATTACTATCACTACATCATACTATCACTACATCTTACTATCACTACATCTTACTATCACTACATCTTACTATCACTACATCTTACTATCACTACATCTTACTATCACTACATCTTACTATCACTACATCTTACTATCACTACATCTTACTATCACTACATCTTACTATCACTACATCTTACTATTACTATACCTTACTACCGAGTGTATTTTTCAGTGTTCGCCGAAAATTCGGGCCGCGTCGCCCGGGCAGTCGAGGGCTCATTCGCCCAGCGAACCGCTGAGTCAACTCCCGTGCTGACACACGGGAACTGTACCTGCGCTTGTCTTATCGTAAAGAAGTTGCAGAAAACTGTTTTCTTCGACTCGAATGCATTCTTGGCATCTCCGGAACATATTCTGATTTACCTTTTGAAGAAAGTCTCGAGGGATTTCTGCGATTTTCTCTTCAATAGAGCGCCGGATCTCTTCCTCCAAAAGCGGGTTTTATGAATACACCTGATCTTTCAAGTACCCTTAAAGGAAAAAGTCACAAGGAGTCATATCAAGTGATCTAGGAGGTCATAACCCACAACTAATTATTCGATAGTCACTATAAACATTATTTAAAAAGTTCATTGATCGAACAGCAGTGTGAGTAATTGTCAAATCCTATTCAAAGTAACCATAGACGCCTCAAAGATTTTCTTGGGGATTGTTGTAATCTGCTGAGATTTTGTTTATCTGGTCTTCTGTCAAAACATGGCGCTTTCGAAACCTTTGTTTATCATTTAAAATTCCATGGATGCGAAGTTTCTTTACAAGATTCAAAATTGTCGACCGATGTGGAATATTCACGCCCGGAAAATTGTTAATAAACCTCCTGCGGCATTTACTGGCAGACTTGGTGGACGAAGGTGTAGTTAAGAAATATTCTCTGCTTCATAGACAATTTCATGATACTCAGTTGAAGGCTCTCGGGACACTGGGGTATCGGCCGGTCGCGTCGAACGACGAACGAACGGTGGCTTTTGTCGACAAATCGCCGGGTAACCGAGTGATGGCTCGATCGCTGAGGCAAGCGGCGCGTCAGCTTCGGCTAAAGATAAAATAAACACCCGGTACCAACCCTTACCAGGAGCGGCAGCTCAGTGCATCAATTGATGTCACTACAGCGCCTCGGACTGGGAGGTCCTAGGTTCGAGTCCTGACGGCAGGGTATTCCATACTAGCTTTCCAGCTATGTCGAATTCTGTCGCTGTCTGGAGGAGAATTCTAGCGGCTGGTGCTCTCATTGGCAGTTTTCGGTGGTTTCTCCGACCAACACCAGGCGAATGCCGGAGCAGTACCCTAACAAACATGGGACACGAACACGGACCGTACACGGACCGCGCGCGATCTTTCCTTCGTCTACCTTATTCTATTCTGTCCCCTTACACACACACACACACACACACACACACTTACACTAACACGCACTATACTACCACATATTCCGGGAGACCGGTCGGGAGTTGGTGGGAGAATCCTGGTGAGAGGGAAACCCCGCTAGCCGACCGTAGGTCTCACCATTCAGCGGGGGAAGATCACCGCCATCTCGCAAGGGGGAACATGCATTACACATATGGGGCTAATGCCCTACGCTGTTGACGCGCCAGGAATCACCTTACTATTCTCATCCCGTTCCCTTCCCTTATCACCTTTTTGACTATCGCCAGCGCGGCTCTTTCCGTTGCGCCCTGACTGTCCCAGTGTGTGCGTGCGATAGCATCCGTGCTACGTGTAATTTTTGCGCCTCCCCGCGAGCTTTATGTATTTGTTCAAGTGAGATAGCTGCATGTAAACAGGCATTCAGTAAACGCTGTGCGCTAATTTCTAACTACAGCAATTACACGGACTACGCTTTCGTTTTTGGACATGCACGAGTATTTCTGCGCGTTTTGGTATTTACGAACGGAAATTAAAATTTCAATAATCGATAATGTTGTAATTTGTAGTAAATTTCCTATCATAGTTGTACTGTAATACCAGGACATTTCGTGGCATTTGGTCAACACAGGCATGTCGGGTTTTTTCATTGTCTTCGGAAAGTCGTGATTAAACTTTCTTAATAGTTCAAAATGGCGTATTGTGAAGGGCCCACCCTAGCAGTTAACGTCGGTCTAACTATGTGGAAGACGAAAATATGGAGGTGTAATTTAAGTAAATTCACCTTAGATTAAAGATCTTTCGTTTTAGCCTTCTAAAACACCCTATTATTACCGTCAATGTTATCCTCGGTTTTATCTCATTCTATATTCGTTGGCAGAGGAGACAGATTGCCACAAAAACGTTTCGGTGTGGAAAGGGTATTTTGCTGAATCCCGGATGTACGAGTAAGTAGCTTCATCGTAGAGTTGTTGCGAATACCTATTAACGGGCTTACTTTTTTTTACTTCCCATTTCGTGGACCAGAATTTCTTTTAAAGATAATTAATTGATTTCGTAACAGCAACGCAAAATACATTCTTTTTTAATGATTTATGCTGAGCGCAATTAGGCCCTACCCTACATATTGTTAATAGTCCCAAAACATTTTCTCTTGTTTATATCAATATTTGTTTACTAAAACTGTGGGATACTTAACTAACATCTTAGAGATGAATGCCCACCAGATAAATGTTCAACATAAAACACTGTTAAACAGGGTGACCTGACTTATTTGATGGAACACTTGGACAAGTGTAAGAGGGATTATTCTTATAATATTTAACGTAAGGAAGAAAGGGCACATATTACAAATTAGTATTTCCTAAACAAGACAATATATGATTGTCCTCAACATTCTCTGAAAGATTTTCTCGCTTTGTTTAAATGCTAAAAAATAAGATATACGATGTGTTTCAGTAATGATGTACCACAGGAAAAATGTTGCTCTACGAAACTACACAAAATGGTTTTCCACGAAGTGAAATGCATACTGCTTAGGAGCAACAAATAACTTAATCTGCAAAAACGTAAAGATTAAAAAACACAGACATTACGAATTCTGCAATAACATATGGTATGGGCACTGTACAACAGTTCTGTGCAGATAAAAAAAACCTTGCTTTCCATAACAAAACAGGGGAATAGAAAAAATTTAACGAGAGCAGCCTCTTGATTGTAGCGTTGCTGTCGCACGACGTCAGCTGGGTCATAAACAATGATGATCTAAATATGAGAATTCAAACGGCAGGAGTAATATGACATAAGGTGGAATAACAATTAAATATTTGCATCAGACAGAATCGAAACTGATGTTTTTTTTACTTTCTGATTTTATGTGTATCAGAATCCACAGACACACGTCTCACATGGCCGGAGACAGCTTCATAGTTTTCTTCCAACTTCAGTGCACGTTAGAAATTAGATATATAGATTAGAGTAATATTTAGACTGTGTTATGAAAAAGTGTACATGTAGAGAAATGTTGCGAAGTGTAGTAGTGTAGTATTCTGAACAGCAATGCACATTGTGGAAAGTTTGTAAGAGAAAAAATAAAATAGAGCGGGCTAGTAAAGTTAGTGTGGTAATAAAGAAACAATAAAGAATAAATTATTCTTAATTATTGTCGTTGTTTTTGTTTCTTGGTTTCACAAGTCCTTTATTATTTTCTTAAGTTTATTATTATTATTATTATTATTATTATTATTATTATTATTATTATTATTATTATTTCTGCTACCAGTTCACGTGATTTTTGGCTGAATTAACTAGTCTACCTACCATTCGCAATAGCAGATCTAGAGAAGAACTCGCCCATTTCTTCGAGAATTCCCTGGAAGTGTTTTTTATATTTTCATTTCGAGATCTTCCGCGTGTTCGCACAGCAGTCAGAAGCCGTAGAGACGGAGCGCCATATGGAAGTACAAGGACAGCGGCCTGACCTTTTCTTATACGAGGCGCTCGCGAGAAAACTTTTATTAAACAGCTCCCCTCCCTCGCCTCTTTTCCCTCTACGAGAGCGTCTGCCTGGCGCGAAAGGGTACCGGATGAGCTAGTCCCACGGCGAATGTTGAATTAGGACATTGTCTTTAGGGATTGCAACACAGGATTCGCAAGAAGGAAACTAGTGGTGCAGTACTATAGCAGATTTTTATTCATAAACTCTGCAACGTAAAATGATCAACTCTATTGAAAAAAGTCTTATAACCCTTATGTTACAACCATCTGTCGTGTAGAGACTAGATCGGGGGAGGTGGCTCAGGGTATTGACTGATGTCATTGCAATGCCTCTTGACTGGGAAGTTCAGGTTCGAGTCCCGACGGTGTCAGGATTTTCGACACTTGCTAGATAGCTAGGTCGAATTCAGTCGCTGGAGGAGAATTGTAGCGGTCGGATGCTGGGATCGGTAGTTTTCCGTGTTTTCTCGGATTAATATTAAGCGAATTCCGGAACAGTACTCTAACAATTTGGTGGTATAACGGTAGCGTACCGGGCTGTTGTCCCCAGTTTTGCGGGTTCAAACCCGATCGAAACCATGGATTTTTATGGGCGAAAAAATCCTTCGTACGCCTTCCTTTCGAAGGGAAGGAAATCCGGCTGTCCCATGTAGTAAAGTTACTGCATGTAAAATATCACAAGCCGAAAAGAAGCCTCTGAGCTAAATTCCGATCGCCTAATTCGTCGCCCAAGATAATACCTCCTTTCTCCGCTAGGTGCTGAAAGGGGCTTAGTGAAATTTGTGTGGTCAGACAGAAGAGCGGACTTGATGACCTGAGTGTCGCCACGTAAAATAAGACATTAACATTAGCAATCGGGCCATGAGTTTTCTCCTCCAAATTTCACCCATCTATACTCTGGAAAATCCTGCCACATACGGAACTCTAAACCTACGATCTCCCGGCCAGAGGCACTGCCGTGACATCAGTTGATGCCCTGAGCCACTTCAGCCGGTAAGATGTTATTGAACAGGTTCTAATAAACATCACCACTGAAAATTGCCTCCAATCCTTCCCCTTGTCTCCCCGTCGGCCCGGTAATGACACATCGTCGCTTTGTTCTTTGCACGCGCATCGTGATTGTTGCTCCGTAACGCAATTATCCCCGGCTTTGTATTCTCCGCCGTCGCGTCGTCACGTGACGCCGGCAAGCCTCTTCGTTGAGTATTCATACAGTGATTATTTATCGCAGTCGTCTTGGCTCAAGAAGGGCGTTTCGTACGTAATGATGTTTCGTGTTTGTGCAAATTATGTCTACTGATTACGATGTTGAGTTATGTAGAGTGTTCCCGGAAGGATGCTCTCGGAGGTTGTTGATCTCTGCTCCTACGTTGAGAGGAGACAAGAGAGTTCTCGACAAGGCTCGGTTTCAGGGTAAGTTTTGAGAGTCTCCAAGCCCTTAGAATTTGCATCCTCAAGGTAATATTAATAAACGGGAAAGGAACATTTTGATGAGGATGAACCTAAATACATTATTCTCACTTTTTCATCTCCCTCGGCCCTAATATTATACAAGAATGACGATGTCAAAATTCGCTATTCATCTCATTATTGTAATCTGCATTTTATCACGAGGGGACGAAACATTTTGCTTCAAACATTTTTAATCGTGCGATAAATAAGTATTGAATTAGTCGTGATGGAAATTTACGGTATTTTGAAAGTTGAAAAAAGATAATGTTGATACAAGTAAGATTTTTTCGTGTCTGATCAGTTGCATCTTTGCTCAAGTTTGATTAAGACAGAAATGTCAATTAAAAATCGATGCTGAGCATTGACTATTGTTAAGGAGGTTAAAGACATGTTTCACTTTTTAATCTTTCGTGATCTTTGTTTTTTCCGTCCTTCGTTATCCTTGCCCCGCCCTCTTCCTTTCAATACATTCCTAATTTACATGCACTACACAATCATACATGTCGGGAGACAAATCGGGAACTTATGACAGAGCTTCTACCTTCTGGGGCGGTGTTCTGCTAGTGTGATACTTGGAGCGGGAAAACCCCGCAAGCCGACGTGCATGTTGGCTCCGGGTCTCACGTTTCGGTGTGGGAGGAACTCCGCCTTCTCCCAATATAACATGCACTGCACTAACGGGACCATGACCGGAGCAGTTAACGCGCTCAGAAACATTTATGATTTAGTCTTGTAGCGTTCGCTCTTTAAAAATATCTTCGTTCTTGAGATTAATGAGTTTTGGAGGACCGTCGCCACAGTTCAAAACATTCCAATGAAATTAACAATTTTAAGTTTCAAACAGAACAAACTAATCTTCGGCCGGCTTGGATAAGAGAGGTCGCTTAGGCTGTTGGACCGTAGTTGGTCGAAAGGTTACGGGTTTGAATTCCGCCTCGGGCATGGATGTTTGTGCGTGTGCTTGTGTTGTACGTAAGTGTCGAGATCCCCTACAGTTACTTCAGTGTAAACAATCAAAATGGTCGCTTCATGCTCTAACAGTTAAAAAGCGACCTTAAAGAAATAAAAATCTAATCTTCAATGCAATAATGCAATATTGTAAATTATGCAATAATTTATGCAATTATTCTATTATGCAATAATGTGAACTATCAAATGTTGAATGATGCAAAGCGTTTGCCTGAAAGTCCAGCCTTGCGGGGCTCCGCTCCTTAACATGTTCCCTTTCCTCGTCGGCGACTCTTCGCGTGCGATGGGCACGACTTGTCCCGTCCGGGGAGCGGCCTGCTCGTGGGCTTTGCGTGCCTGCGTGCGTGCGCGTTGGCGCGCGCGTGTGTGTGGAGGGCTTTTCATTGGAGACGTGCCTCCAACAAAAGAGACGCCCGGGAGCTGCGGCACCGCGTCTCCGCTAGGTTGCGTCTTTTCAACATGGCCGCTTTGCGGCCCCGCCACCACCGCCACGATCAAGCGTCTGGCTGATTTCTTTGATTTATTTCGTCAGAAAACAGTAAAAAAAGTGTGTGACGTACGGGGTAGAAGTATAATCTCCGCACGTTTTTTTCAGCTTCAGATTATACACCACATTCTGCTGTATACAGGTGAGTGAAGAATAAAAGAACGAACAAAACGTGGTTAGAAACATTTGAAAACTGGAAAGTACCGTTCCTTAGTAATACCCGAGGAATACGTATTTGCATGGGTAAACAAACCACAGATGTGATTTTTATTGTATTGCTTAGAAAAAAGAAACCCACACCCCTGGCTCTACTACCTTAAGCAGCACAGATCTGTACAGCAGAAATGCAGATGAATAAGACACACGCATAGTGAAGCTACATTAGTGTTGAGAAGCCAAAAAAAGACATCTTAGCATTTGGTCAATGGATCAGGGCAACTCAATGTAAAAGCTGATCGAGATGGGTGCGATTTTGTCGTAGCGTAGCGCGAGCCTTCGTTGTCTGTGATGCCTGCATTCTGAGAGATGATGAATTGTTGACTTCCTATATCTTATATTTGCTGTTGTAATCAACTGTGTACTATTGTAATCAGCAATCAGCTGTATGCAGTATGTTACAACCCCCAAGTAGATGGGAAGCAAGTAAAAGTATTAGGAAATAAATCAACAATGTTTCTTTCAAAATATTGTACTCCTTAGAGATTTTTATCATATATTTAAATGCATGTTTTACATTAGCTCTGTCATTTCCTGAACTACCAGCACCACTAACACCAGTTTTGCTTTCGTTGTTATTGCTGCTGTTGCTTTTCTTATTGCTGTGCACTGTTTGTAGTGCGCGACGTTATTAACCTTCGCTGTAGAATATAGGCCTCAAGTCTTCCGTGTCTTCGATTCCTGCACACTGAAACTTGAAGAAAGGTTTTGACTTTGACAACTTTATTTGTATATTTTACTGGTAAAAACCCGTAGGATATAATGATACATTTTCTTAAAACATTTACTTTAACTATTGATCATGAACATTTTCCATACTGAGACTAGAAATGAGATGATCCCAGTACTTTCATGTATATAACACGAATTGCCCAGCAAATGCGTTTAGTATTAATGTAATTGAATGCATTTCTTTCAAAAGCTTTTTACTTTCATAGAATACCCCATTTTTGTCACACTCTCTTCTAAGTTTGTTTGCTTAATTACCGTCATTTTTGCATCGAAATTTGAAAATAAGTCAGTAACTCAAAATCCCATTTGATGTTATTACAATCATGTGATGTGATTATCAGTTGTTTCAAGCATTGGACAATTATGTTGTAAAAATCACATCGATCTCTTGCATTTGTGTCACAAATACATATTGAGGAGCAGTGCTTAAATGAAATAACTTTGTATCAACGCACGTGGTCCATTAATAAATATTCCTACGAAAAATGGTGACTTCAGAAATCACCATTTCTTGCCAATAGTAAGTTTTATACTAATGTAGAAGATATCTTCATTATAATTCTTTGCATGCTGAGATTTGACAGAATTGTTTCACAATAAAACAAAAAATCCAGTTCTTTTTTGTGTTCCTGGAAAGTCAATTCTTCTGTATAATTATCCATTAAGTTACAGTGTTGCCATTTAGCCTCGTGTCGTTTACGACAGCTTTAGAATGCAAAACTCTAATGGTGCTGTTAGTCAATAAAACGGTTGTTCACGAACACTATAAAATGAAAAGTGAGAATTTCATGGAGGGAAAGGTATCCCTTCTTGGACTACGATCTCCTTCGAAGAACTCCGTAACAATTTTCTGCACGACATCGGTTGATTTTACATTCCAAGTTACATTATATTGTCACAAAGTAAGCCGGTATTATTTTAACAAAGATTCAGTGCAATTTGTATGAGGCTCCTACTCGAAAATTTGTTACAAAAATAAAATTCGTTCGAAAACGCTATGCAAACATGTTTCCTAGTTTGTAATGAAGCTCTTAATGTAGATGACTGAAATTAACTGACGGTATGCAATCAGAAGACTATATTTTCAATTAGTAGTTTTACGCCTGAACTACAAAATACTACTGAACACTTTTATTTCATTTACATGTATGCAGTTTGGAGGGAGGATAGCATTATTCCAACTGCATTTTTAAAGTATCATTATGAGATATGTATATTTTCTCAATATCTCAGGTTTTTATAATAGCTAGAAGATGAAAAATACCGCTTTATGAAGGAATAAAATGTATTTATTTACGAAACAACCACATAATACTACGTTGTGTTATGAATTATGTTCGTGGAGTTTTGTCTTTAGCGAGCAAATTTTGCTACCTGGAAAATAAGGTCAACGATGCCAGGTGAATAAAACCACATGATAAAATTATATCATACAAAAACGGTTAAAAGAATTTCTACTGAATGAATTACAGCTACCACAAAATATGTTCCTCTCCGGGGGGAAAAAAGAAGCAAACTATTGGGTAGCATCTGTGCTCTGGAGGAAGCGGCCCCGGCAATCCACTCCTGCTCCCCTGTGCTAGGGCCGTGCCCTCCTGAGATTGGGTAGCATCTGTGCTCTGGAGGAAGCGGCCCCGGCAATCCACTCCTGCTCCCCTGTGCTAGGGCCGTGCCCTCCTGAGGGCTCCTTGGCGAGTTCCAAGAACGGCGACTGGTGTCCAATGGGCAGCCTGCGCGGTGACCGACGGCGTCGTGGGATGGGCTCGAGGCCTCGCGGCTTGAGCGGGGGGTTGGTAATTGCAGCTGCTCTTGAATGGGGGGAGGGGAGGACAGGTAAGCTGGCGCCCGTGCTGCTCCTGCCGCCAGGTAGGGCGAACAATGCGCCCTGCTCAATGGACCGGGTGAGGCCACCTCGCGATCGCCCCGCCGCCGCTGCCGCCGGGCTGTCTTGGCGCGCAGTGGGCTGGAGGGGGTGTTTTGGGTGGGCAAAAGTCTCGATGTGGTAGCGTTCCGTCTTTGTTTTATTAGAGAGTTTTTTGCAAGGCGTGGATTTGAAAGACGTAACACGACAGTTGTGGGGAGAATTGTACTGGGCATGCGCCAGCATCATCACGGTATTTCGATTGACGGGTCTCGTCATTCTCCCCGTTTTGTCGTCTACGACAAACGTGTTCATAACTTACACTTTACGCTATTCCATAACACTTTACACTATTGCATAATTATTCGAATAATTATCATCGAAATCAGGATGACACATTGAATGTGGAACAGGAAACAACACAAAACTGACCGTTATCTTAATTATTATTCCCACCACAAAATGGCTTCTAAAATTAATGTTGTTTTGTCACTCAAACACAGGGCCATCAGTGATCCATGCTTCCACGGGTCTAATCTGCATAAAGTTAAAGAAAATTTCCTAGATAATAATTTTCCTCCTAAGGTAATCAACAAAATTTTGTTCAGTTCCCCTCATCCTACAGCTAAGATCAACATTGAACCCACAAAACCCAATAAATCCATGGTTTATGTGAAAGGATTATCCGAGCCATTGGGTAAAATTCTAAAAACAGATAATTGTTCAATAGCCTTCTCTAATAAAAGGACCCTTAATAATATTGTGTTCAGTAAAACCAAAGACAGGATACCTACACTTTATAATAGTAACTTAGTGTATTCGGTGCCATGTGGGGGCTGCAATAAAGTTTACATTGGACAAACCGGTCAATACCTTAAAAAAAGGTTGTATCAACATCAGTATGATATAAAGAAAGACTCTCCCACATGTGCACTTGCTCAACACACCAAATCCACAGGCCATTCCTTTAAATTTAATGAATTCCAGATTGTGGACAAAGAAACAAATTATAAAAAAAGACTGATCAAAGAAATGATCCGTATCAATAAGCATGATACTGTAAACAAAAAAAACTGACACAGAGTTTTAGCAAAATATATGTTAATCTCATTAATAGACCAAGTAGTTTCCACAAATCCAATTCCAAATAAATGTTTTTACATTAATTCTAATAATTCAATTGATTTACCATTGTCAGTCTATTAGTACCTATCATACTTTTGTTATTTTGACTTAATTTCACAAACATGTGCATCTTGGGTTCATACTAATGATTCTGTGGTATAGAATTAATTGGTTGTTTTTGTTTTGGTTTTTGGTTTTGCCCATACCTCATTATTCTGTGTATGTTCTTTACCTTTGTGCTCACAACATAAGTTTTTTTGACCAACTTCCATTTAAATAATCAAGTGTAATATTTTATTGTTTTTAGAGAGTAATTTTAGATTATTTCAATAGAATTGTTATTGTAATTACTGTGTTTACTTCAATTGTATTCATTATTATTATTATTATTATTATTATTATTATTATTATTATTATTATTATTGAGTTACACAATAGTTCAAAATTCATGTTAATATAATTGATTGTCATTTATATCCTTGTAAATTGTTTTAGATAGATAGATATTTATTATTCTGCAGGTAGGTATATACAACCTGGTGGCAGAACTCTACAATTTACATATTACTAATATTAACTTTAAATTATTTAACAACGTAACTTTAAATTATTTAAACTAATTATTTTATGGAGAGAAATAAATGTAATTTATACCTGTTGATCAATTTATGGTGACATTCCTGTAATTAGTGTTTAAATGATTTTTGTAATTTTGATTGTATGGTCATATCCGCTCCCTTGGTCTGTTGTCACAATACAAGGAAAAAAAAATATAATTAATATTACATAGAATAAGGTTTTCGCAATAAATAAACATTTGATTGTAATTAATAGATCTATCTCATGTATAAACAGAAGACAACAACTACAAATAACCGAAATATTATTTATTCACATTACAATAGACTATAGACTCGCACCGGAAGCTAGTGTGTACCTCACTCAGGCACGACTTATATAATTCTCGGCTCACCGCAGAACACTACTAGTATCATATTCATCATGGTGTGTGTTGGTGTGGTGAGGAGGATTGTGTGTCTTTCACTCCTCGAGAGGTGCCAGAAATGGAGGAGCATTAATTATGTTTTCATGTTTTGGTTGCAAGGTATGTAACGTTTTTTGTACAAGATATTGTAAATGCAGATAGGATTGTTGTTATATGACACGTGGTTTTTTGGTAGTATTATAGTAAATGTGTGTTGTTTTCGTTCCTCATTTTATTCACTCCTGAGGATGGAAATACATTTTCCGAAACGTCGGCAAACAACTAACATATAGTTCGTGTTTACTTATGACCAAGCCCCGTTAAACCTGCCTTCCAATATTTCATCAATTGTTCGTTAAGAATTCTTCGAGAATTCTTTTTTGTTTCAATTGGGAACAATATTTTACACTTCTTGGAATGGTAACGCGTCGTTTCATATCAGAAGCAGTCTATTTCCTGGACGAATGGATATCTTAATATTCGGAAATATCACCTTCGGTTCGTACCCAGGTGAATTACACAACATCGGATGTCTGCTGAACGTATTTGAAGCTTTGTCAATTTTTTGTCCTTTGAAAATGCCATTTTCGTCCACTGTCCGCCTGCATCGCGCGTTCAGACTTCGCTCCACTCTACCTTTGCTGTGCCGTGAGGGGCCGTTCTGTCCAATAATTCTCGCTTTGTCGTTGTCCTTCTCCCTTTTCTTTCCCCGCACCCAGTGGATGTTGTCGCGGAATTCGCGTGCCGCACACAATACTTCATCAAAAAAAAAATTCCATGGTCCCCCCACACTCTCCCACCCTCCTACCAACTTGTGGTTTATTATACCTCGCGCCGCCACCGCCGCCGCAGCGTCAAACAAGAAAGAGTATGAGGAGTAGGGGGGGGGACATGGCCGTAAAATCTGAAGCGGGACCCCACGGCGGTAGTTCAAGGGCCATCTCGCACACTCGTGTGTTATGGGGGAGCTTTAGATAAAATTTAGTGTCTGGTTTACTGACGGGCACGCAGGGGGGGGGGGTATTCGTGTAGCGTTCTTGTGCCTGCGTTGAGGGATGGCGTCAGAACACACACAGCGACGCCGTGTTGATGACTTCGAGAGGGTGTCTATCTGGACGAGCGTGAAGAGGAGGGTTCTCAGTTTGGCGCGCGTAAACTGTCCCCTCAGGCTGATTTGGGGTGATATGATTCCTGGTGGAGAAGCGGCGGTGTTTTGAAGTTGATTCTCTTCGGGGCACTCGATTTTCCCAGGTAGATTTTTTTTTTTTTACTTCCTTCTTTAGTAGTAGCGCACATATCACCCACTATAAAGACAGGTATTGTTGGCGGTTCTTTATTACGTCTACTTCTTCTAAACCCATAAAATTTGTATTCGAGAGTCAAGTTTTTTTCCATTCTTCTGTTTCCGCTTTCTCTCTTCCTCTCTTCGTCATCATCAGTTCCTTTCTTTTTCTCTCTACCCTCTGAAACATAGTTCTCCTTTCTTAATTACATGAATTATTTTCCCACTAGTATTACTGAAGTTATTTGGTGAGACCAATCAGAATGTCAAAGATCGTCTTGAAACTACTCGTATTTTACAGAAAACTTAATTATGAACTGTGGCGTTGTCGTTATAATAATGCAGTATATATTTAGTGAAATTAACATTCATTAATTTCGTCGAATTATAAGAGGAAACGAATTAATGGAATTTCGAAAGAAGGAAAAGATCGAAATGAGGAGACGTTTAAAGACGATAGATTAGTATGTTGAAGTAGTTTAAGAGAATTACAAAAAAAATTGTTTCCGAATGATTGGGAAATAAGTCGAATGTTGACGATTTGAACGTGAAATAAAGCCCCTTTTTGGATATTTACTTATACCTGGTTATGATTGAAAACGGCATGAAAAAAGAAATGCATGTATTGGTTATCTATTCTGTTTCTGTTTGGCGTTCTCTAAATGCCCAATTTCATCTTTATGCTTTGATAAATCAGATGGAGACTTGAAAAAAGTGTTCGGAAAGATAGGGTACATGGTAAGAAATTTTTTTCATTTGACGAGTTGTTCTTGCTTGTTCGAGAAGAACCGGGGGACTTAGGTCAAACCGTGATCATAGTCCTATAGGACTTTTTTTGAAGACTTGTATATTGAGATGATTGTATTTGGTACCATTTATTCATGTTTGACTTGCATGCAGTAGGTGTATTATTGTTTTAAATAACGTGATGGTGTTGTTTAATGAAAGTTGATAAGTTTTATTTATTAGCGGTTCCAGTTGTAGAATTTCACTTTCGGCTTTCTGAATTTTGGTGATTGTGTGAATTTTCCACCTAAGGGTTAGAGCTACATGGAATTCTAAGTACAACTGCCTTATTATTTGGTGTCCATGAAGTGATATTGTTATTTATTCTTCATGGGATGTGTGTGTGTGTGTTGATGGTGAGTACATAAGTGTCGCAGCACGGCTGTTTGGCGAAGGCCTCCGAGCAGTCGTATTCCTCCTTATGATTATTCTAATTATTTTAAACAAGTGTGATTTATCCTCGTTTATTATTCATTTTTATTCATTCATAAATTTATTTGTTTAGGTTTTTGTGTAATATTTCGTGAAATATGAATTATCTATATGTTTTGTCAGTTGATTTATATTTTAATATACCTTCAGGGAAATGGAAATTAATTCTGTATTCCCTTGTGACTGTATTTTAAATAGAAATCGATATATTTATGAAATGAACACCTGAAGGCGGAATTACATATTTTTTTAAATTTTGAATGGATATAAAATGACGTAAAGTATTGGGCTGAACATTGTTTCAGTGCGACCGAGTTATCATTTTGGAATGAAATAAATATTTTAAAGCAGATGTACGTCTGATTTGTGAACTTTTCTCCAATACTACATTCACTTTCGCGAGTTCATTTCGTCATTCATGTGAATGGTTTTATCTAAAAAAAAAGTTTGATGGAATATAATTTTAGATTATTATAGGAATTTACTATACTTACGTTATTGACTGTATGTATATTATACTTATGACTATATTTATAATATACTAGACTTTATATAATTTTACGATTAGATATAATAATGCAATCAACGTGTTGAATAAGATGAACACGTGTCGGCCTGGATAGCCGAAGACACTAAGGCTGAAGAGCCCTAGCTGCCTCGTGCCTGAAGGGTTGCGGGTTCGAATCTCGCCCGGGGCATAGATGTTTGTGTGGGTCCGTTTACCATTACCCCAATATTACTTACAGTGGTCGCTAACGTCCTTAGTAGTTGAATAGCGACCTTAAATAAGTAACATATAAAAAAGATGAAAATATATATTTTATTTTATAAATTTTTTGCCAAAATAGAAGAAAATGTAAATTATGTTGAGTATGTACCCTATGTAGAATATTATTGGATTCCTACAAGTCCGCGTTCCTTTCTTTTCTTTCTTTCCTTCCTTCCTTTGCTTGTCCTAAGAATAATTTCCTAATTACTTGACTGTCATGAGAGACTGCGAGCCACTTGTAAAATAAAGTACCTTTCCCGTTTTTCTCCAGAAACAATTACGTTTAAGGCAATTAAGATGCGTACCTTGTATTTCCACTACGTAATTGACCCCTCGAAACATTCGTTGACAAGGATATATGTTAAATCCTCTACTCGTTATTCTCGCGTTCTCTCCTTGGAAGAGGCTCATTCTATGAGCATTCATTCATTACCCTCGCATCCTATTTGTGTAATTTTGCTTCCTACATTGCATGTCCAGCAGTGCCATTTCTGTTGGTACTCAAGTACTTGAGAGCATTGTTCTGCTCTGCTTGTGGATACCCTTTCATCGCTGGGTTGTTGGACATCTGATAGTCTGTAGTCCCGCAAGTCAAAGGACATAACTGCGAGTCAGAGATGGAGCGGTGAAGTTGGTGAAACTCCAACAATGGGTCTCTTAGTTAATGGTCTCCGTAGTTTACTCTGAGCATATAACGCTGGCGGTCTTCTCGACAGCTCCTAGATTCTACTAAAACGTTCTAGAGAATAATTTTAATATAGAGAGCCTTTAAATGCACCTGTGAGCAAAAGTTGGAAGAAGGTTTTATATTATCGACTCTATTTCTAAATAAAATTTGTACTTTTATTATGAAACTATTTTTTTGTAGTTCCTTTTTAAAAAATAAATTCTTCTTACGTCATACTCATAGTCTGACATTGCAACACTGCAAGAAAACCATGGAAACTTCTTATCAGAACATACAGTTGTTTTTCTTTCTTACGGTAGGTAAAAATTAAGCCACTGTCTGTTTTCTTTCAGTCAGCCAGTGGTATATAATAGATTTAGTTCTCACTTTTCTCTTCTCTCTCCCTCTCTCTCTTTGTCCCTTCTCTTTCTCTCTCTCTCTCTCTCTCTCTCGCTCTCTCGCTCGCTCGCTCGTTCCTTCTCTCTCTCTTTCGCTCGTCTCTTCTCTCCTTCTCTCTCTCTCTCTTTCGCTCGTGTCTTCTCTCTCTCTTTCGCTCGTCTCTTCCCTCTCTCTTTCGCTCGTCTCTTCCCTCTCTCTTTCGCTCGTCTCTTCTCTCTCTCTTTCGCTCGTCTCTTCTCTCTCTCTCTTTCGCTCGTCTCTTCTCTCTCTCTCTTTCGCTCGTCTCTTCTCTCTCTCTCTTTCGCTCGTCTCTTCTCTCTCTCTCTTCGCTCCTCTGTCTCTGTCTCTTCTGTGTCTCTGTCGTCTCGTCTCTGTCGCCTCTTCTCTGTCGCCTCTTCTTTGTCGCCTCTTCTTTGTCGCCTCTTCTTTGTCGCCTCTTCTTTGTCGCCTCATCTCTGTTGCCTCTTCTCTGTCGTCTCTTCTCTGTCGTCTCTTCTCTGTCGTCTGTTCTCTGTCGTCTGTTCTCTGTCGTCTGTTCTCTGTCGTCTGTTCTCTGTCGTCTGTTCTCTGTCGTCTGTTCTCTGTCGCTTCTTCTCTGTCGCTTCTTCTCTGTCGTTTCTTCGCTGTCGCCTCTTCTCCCTCGTCTCGTCTCTTCTCTCTCTTCTTTCTCTTTCTCCACTCTCTCATCTCTTCTGCACTTCCGTCTCGTAAATTAAAAACATTAATTAAAACAAATAAACACGAAGACGTGATGGTTTCAGTTAAATGAATGTATGATAATCATGCGTCATATTAGGCCCCTCCAGCGGTTACATCATTATGTTTTCACCTTTCCTTGCCAGGTCATTATAACAGTAGTTTACCACTACCTTACACTCTATGAAGAGTGATAGTGTGATCGTGAAAAGTGATGACGATACGAATGATTATGGATGGGCTGATAGTGCAAATTAAATAGGTGGTGGTATGAGTGGCCATCTCTGCACCATCTCTTGGTGCGAACACTCGTATATTAATGGCGAGACTTGTATTGGTTGAGTGATTGATTAGTGATTCCGGACGCGTCAACAGACAAAGTAATTAGTCCCGTGAGTGTAGTGCAAGTCCTTTATGGCATGAGTTGGCGGTGATCTTTCCCCGCTGGTTGGCGATAACCGGCTCTGACCTACCCGTCGTCGAGCGGGGTTTTCCCCACCCAGGTCACTCCCACCAGCGGGGCACCGCTCCAGCCGAGACAATCTCTAAGCTCTAAGCTCCCGACTGGTCTCCCGGCATGAATGGTAGTTTAGTTTATGTGAATGTAAGTAAGGGGTGGGGATAGAACGAGGAAAAGGAAGGAAAGGTCGCGCGCGGTCCATTGCCTGTTTGTTAGGGTACTGCTCCGGCATTCGCCTGATGTTGATTGGAGGAACCACGGAAAACTACCGATCAGACCAACCGACAGCTAGAAGTATCCTCCAGGCAGCGGCTGAACTCGACCTGACTGTCTAGCTAGTGTCGAAAACCCTGCCACTGTCATGAGTGGAACCCTAGGACCTCCCGATCAGAGGCATTGCAATGACATCAGTTCATGCTCTGAGCCAGCTAAGCCTATGCGAGGTTTGTACCAGCATCTTTCTGATCCACCCACTTGACCTCTGTTCCAAGCTCGTGCGCTATCGGGACAGGCATTGATTCCAGATGCCTTATAATTCTGTTCGAAGACGGAAGAACAGTTATAGAATAGAATAGTATAGAATAGTATAGAATAGAATAGAATAGAATAGAATATTTATTTAGCTACTTAGGATTACATATAATACTTCCGGTGGTAGCGTTTTCTAAGGAATTGCTAAAAATACCCAAAACAAACATCAAACAACATTAAAATATTTACAAGTTACCAAATACAATTTTACAAAAATAATCTATTAACCATATTTACTTAGTCTAATTTTAAAATTTTTGACATTGTGAGGGAAAGTCTCCAGCACTCCTGCAGGTAATTTGTTCCAATTTTGTATCGTTCTGTTTACAAATGAGAATTTACCTACATCTGTTCTCTGTTTTCTTTGCCGAATTTTGAAACCATGATCCTTCCGCGCGACGTAAGTTGGCTTTGATAGTCTTTCCCGTACTTCACCCCACGGACGATCCCCTCTTATTGATGTGAATAATGCACAAAGACGCGATTTCTCTCTGCGTTTTTCCAAAGGTTCCCACGATATAAATTCAGAATTTGAACGTCTTCTCCTAACAAATTTTGCAGCATATTTTTGTACTTTCTCGAGAGATTTTATTTGCCCTAATCGATAAGGGTCCCAACATATGGAGCCAAATTCTAATATCGGAAATACCAGAGACGTGTACCCTAATTCTCTTGATTTTCCACTTCCTTTTCTAAGTATTCTAATTACAAAGTGTAATGCCTTCCACGCCTTTTTCACTACATAATTTACGTGTTCTGTCCAACCCAGATCCTCATTTAGTACAATTCCCAAATATTTATAGCATTTAGCCCTCGGAATATCCTGATTTCCTAATTTATATATGATATTGTCTTTCTAAAACGCGCGAATCTAATAAACTTGCACTTGCTGGGATTTAATTTCATTTCATCATCCTTCATTTCATTCATTCATTTATCCTCAATTGTATTCGGCAATGTGCGATTCATGTTGAGTAGTAAGTACGAGTAATATTAAGACGTCGAGCTGCTGCGTTGTAGCGAAGAGGACGTCTCTCTTGGGCGGCACCTTTTGCGGTTTTCGATCGCGCGCCGCAGTCGTCAGTCGAGAGCGAGCGGCAGCTGGGGGAAGGACGGCGTACGTCTGCAGCGCGCAGCGCGCGTAGCGGCGAGGCGGTCGTGTGTCTTGGTGCGCTAACGATGTCTCGTTAGAGGCATTAGCATGCGCTTACGGCTCGTGTTGCACCGCGCGGTTGGGTCAGGGGGGAGGGGATGAGGGTGGGTGAGGAGTAGTGGTAGAGAGAGGCGTGGCGGGGGGGGGTTGAGGGGTGCAGAGCGGTGGATCGTTTCGGATCGGAGAAGACATGCTAGAAAGGGGGAGGAAGATGGAATGGTGAAAGTATGGTCGTGGCGGGTTGACAGTGGCGGGTTGACAGTGGCGGTTGACAGTGGCGGGGACAGTGGCGGGGTTGACAGTGGCGGGGTTGACAGTGGCGGGGCTGACAGTGGCGGGGTTGACAGTGGCGGGGTTGACAGTGGCGGGTTGACAGTGGCGGGGTTGACAGTGCGGGACAGCGGTTGACAGTGGCGGGGTTGACAGAGGCGGGGTTGACAGTGGCGGGGTTGGCAGTGGCGGGATTGGCAGTGGCGGGGTGGACAGTGACGGGCTGGGCAGTGGCGGGGTGGGCAATGGCGGGGTTGACAGGGGCGGGGTTGACAGTGGCGGGGTTGACAGTGGCGTGGTTGGCAGTGGCGTGGTTGGCAGTGGCGGGGTTGACAGTGGCGGCGTTGACAGTGGCGGGGTTGACAGCAGCGGAGAGGGTCCTGTTGGGGAGGGCCATGTCGGGGAGGGCCTTGGCGGGAGTGGCGGTGGCGGGAATGGCTGAGGTGGGTATTACCATGGCGGCGATGAGTGTGACGAGACTACACGCGAGAATAAACGAGGGCTGGGATGGTGACGGAAGGAATGGGATGAATCGGTTGGGGATGGACGTGGCTGCAATGCAGTGATATGTGGGGTGTAGATAGGTTGGGGCGATTAATCGTGAATGCTGAGCGACTTTTTTGACTTAGATGTGTCTGCAGAGTCTTTCGCAGTTACCTTCGAGAAAAGAAAAACCAAACTCGGAGTGGGATGTTAAGACGCCGATTCAATTAGACATGAGACATTTAAACTTGAAGGTCTGAAAAATCAGGTCTATTTTTTCATGCAGCAAATGAACGAAATTACCCGTACAAATTCTTTCTATGATTCTGGTATCAAAAACCCGTGACAGTTTTCTTATAATGGGTTGGTTTAATCTTTCTATCTCTTCTAGTTATTTCCTCTTCTATTTTTGTTGATAGTTTTTCATTTCATTATGTATCAATACCATTGCGACTTATCTTTCATAATTTTATCTTGAGTGTGAATTTACTATTCTGTCAAAACATCAACACTCCATTTCATTTGACCCCACATTTACTTTACTTTACTGTTTTTGTATTTCATATTGTATTTTGATTCTTCTCTCTCACTGCTTCAGGATCTCGTCAGTTTGATGAAAAAATAGTACGTGTTTGAAATAAATAACTTTTACACCATGGACATGTTAATTAACAGCTAAACAATGTTCATTTTTTCAAAGCGTGATATCTGACTGTGCTTTGTGAATACAAACCTCCACTATAATTTGGTGTCAGACCAACTATTTATTGCCACACAGCAATATGTTGTTTTTGGAACAAAATAAAAGATTCAATATTTTGATTATATCTTTTAATGCATGTTTCACCGCGCGTGTGTATTTTGTCAGTTTTTAGCATTACATAATTAATCATGAACAAAGCTTTTATTTAAACGATATTTGTTGGTTTTTATTCCGATGTATTAAAACTTTCAATTCGTTTTACCACAACAGATATGGAGGAGTGGATTATGTGATCAAGAATAACGGCATCTCATTGCCGTTCTACAGGTGACAAGATATTCAATCTTGTTTTGGGCGTTGTCTTCTCAAGAGACATAAAAAGAGATACAATGCAATAGATTGATTATCTGATTGTTTTGTTGGGTTGCAACAAGTAACAAATCTTCGTGACATTGCAAACACCTGAACAAGGTCACGAAATAATCTAATAGGAATGGAGTTGGCATGGTAACTAAAACATTTCAGGTAGTGGTTTCACATATTGGACATGAATATTCAACGATGGGTTTACAGCGATATTAACCGTATTGTTAATCACGATTTCTTACACATTGGCTAGTTAGCATCAAAAATTAATTTTTTTAATTTTATAAATAAAAAAATCCTAAGTATTATTCTTCATGCCAATAGTTTAACCTATAAATACTATCGAATGATTGCAATTAAACAATCACAGGTAATTAAATAAAAACGCCTCTCACATCTAGCATTAAACTACCCATTTCTTACCGGTGATAACCTTTTCATTACTAAATTAACGGTTCTCGTATTGAAAACTTGGGCAACTAGTGTAGTTTTACTTGTTTATAAAATACCATAAGCTCAAAAAGTACGTGTCATTCTAAATCAAAGGCATTGAAGATATTTCATACTTTAGAAATAACATATTTGAAATTTTCTTCAAGTCTATATGAATTCATAAAGTTTCGGTGAATACTTGCAGAAGGTGGTTACGTGAACTGGGCCGCACGTGCTAGACCAATACTGCTCCCCCCCCCCAACATCGAACACTATTGAACTAAAAAAAAAACAAAAAAAACTTGAAATTGTAAACTTCGTCGCAAACACGTTTTTAGAGAGGTCCCCCTACCCAGACATGCCGCCAGGAGTTCTGTTCACACTCTCATTTCGAGCGATTGTGTTCCAGCGTGCCGCGGCTCACGTCAGGCAGTCACAAGCTACCGCGCCCTGCGCCGGAGGCTGGGTTGAGCCGCGTGCGATTGTTAGTCGTCTGTTCTGCTCGCCCCGCCTGCCCCCTCCCCCTTCCTCCCCCGGCCACCCTGCTCGACTGCCCCGGCAAGGGAGAAAGGAGGCGTTGAAAAAAGAAACCCGAAAAATACCCGCTCTTACGTTCGACACAGGAGGCAAAAAAAAAGGAGACGCCGATCCGAACAGCTGGTGCCCGATCTGATCTGGCACACGAATGGTTTATTAATGCGGTATAATTAAACGCTGATCAACCGCAGGCTGAGGTGCGAGGGTGTAAGAGTGAAGGAGGGGGGGGGGGCGGAGGGAAGAACGTAAAAGGAAACGAGGAATGGGCAGAATTTGCAATTAGCATTTGGCGCCGACGATAGCCGCGAGGTGATAGAGCGTGATTCTGTGCGCGCACGGTGAAAGCTATTGGAAGAGATTGCTTCGCGGGCACCCCGTCGTGGCAGCGGTCGCTGCCGCAATCGTCGATACCTCGCAGCCCCGCCCACTGGGGCAGCTGATCGCTGAATAAAAAAAATCGAGGAATGATAATGGAAGCTTTGGAGTAGTACGAGTGGTTTGGAAACAACATAAATTCTCGAATAATGAACCAGTGAGTGTATTCATCTGCGTAATACCAAAACACGAGTGGTATTTATAAAACACTTTTCGAATAATGAATACAAAATACACAAAAAAATGTTATAAGGAATCAATAATCGTCTACGTTATTTCTCTTGGAATCAATAATCGTCTACGTTATTTCTCTTGGAATCAATAATCGTCTACGTTATTTCTCTTGGAATCAATAATCGTCTACGTTATTTCTCTTGTAATGCTCGTTTTTCATTGCGAGTATCCACTGGATCAGCTTTAATGGAAGCCTTAGCTTGGCTTTCAGAACACATACAGTATCTTCCGACCATTCGTTTGTATTTTTTTCTTTCCGAATCTGTGAGAAGAGTTTAAGAACTGCACGTGATTGCAAGATGGCAACAACTGGGAAGAATTGTGAGTTAGAACCACGTGTGAGACATGGTCTTTACCACACGTAACGAACTGGGAGAGGTGGCGCATTGCATCAACAGACGAATGTCAGAGCAGTACCCTAACAAACGGGCCACGGACCGCGCGCGATCTTTCCTTCCTTTTTCTTGTCCAAACCTCTCCCCTTACACTAACATGCACTACACTACCACACATTCCGGGAGACCGGTCCGGAGCTTAGTGCTTGTCCCGGCTGGGGGGGGGGGTGCCCAGGTGGTGGGGGATACCAGATTGAAGAAAACCCCGCTAGCCGGCCGTAGTTCGATGCCGGATCTCGCCATCTAACGGGGGAAGAACACAGCCCCCTCACGAGGAAAAGGCATGCACTACACTTACGGGAATAATGATATCAGTAGTTGAATCACTAACAACCTACCAACTACGTGAAAAAGAAAAGACAAAGAAAAAAACACCTAAAATCCCATATTTAAATCGATAATTACCACTTTGTAATTGACTAGTAAAGTCGGATATTTGCTGTCTCCTTCGTTTCATTAGTGACACGAATCGAGAGGATATGTGACCGCCCTGGTAGGTAAATTCTCAACGGCGCGGAAAGGCTTTATGCGTAACATTCTCTCTTGTGGCGGCAGTGATTCCACTGATTCACTACTAGCGTTAAAACTGAGAATGTCTGTGGTAAATAAAATGACAAAAACGTAACACCACACACCAAAGGAACATCTAGATGAACCAGTACAGGAGAATAACCAGGACGTATAAATCCCAAACTCAGTGCAATGTCTCAGTTGAAGCTCGTGGCACCAAAACTATTGCTTTCCCAGTGATATTGCGTATGGATTGCCCTCCTAAAATGTTTACTTTTTACTGATTCGTCATTGCTTGTTTTGTCTTCGATTTGCTCGATATACTCTGCAAAACTTATTTGGATCTACAGGACCGTGGTTAATAGGGAAATGTGAAAATATTTCAGTGATGCTACATGTTCTCTTAAGGAGGGAATTATGAAAGAGAATTATTGGAGGGGGAAATGAAGTAAACATCTAGTTAAATATTAAATGAGTAAATCTGCATCAATTAAATTAGGTAAAAATAAAATCATGAATGTATAACGGGCGTTAACTGGTTCTAATGATCTCTGACGACAAAATGCCACGGGACCAGAGGTCCTCGGGATTTATTAAGGTCAGGAAACCATTAACATTAACTATAGAAACGGAGATTTGGCGTTGCGATGTAGAGTGATGGGAAATCCTATTTATTTATGTTTATACACGTTTTCAAAAAAACGTCCGGTGCCCCGCGACAAATTTTAATGGGGTGAAAAAATTACCTTCGTAAGGGAGTTCTTTTTCGACTCGCATTTGCGTGCTAAAATTTTTACATATTCTGAAACTTTTTCGATTGGAAATACTGCAGTTTTTTAAATAGCATAATTAATCTCTGCGATTAACTCAGTACGTCGAAATTTGGTAACTTTTCTGTGGGACCTAATGTTACGTGTAGATTCGTTTCTAAACTTACATCTTTCGTAATTTCTTTCATTTACGTGTTATCTAACACGTCTTTGGGTTAAGAAAATATTACAAAAACCGTTACAGATGTTTTCTTTAACAGACTTAAAAGGAAATATAATATTGAAAAAAGTTAAATGCAAACCTGGCTAATTTGAAAAGCTAGTGAATTTTTCCTCCGTGACATCAATCATGTCATAACAATGTTTTACGTCGCTGAATGGGCAAATTATACCGGTTAGCCGAACGTCCCGTTATTTTTTCTACATCTAGCATCCTACTTAAAAACCCTAACTACAATTCCTACACCGCGGACTCACCATGAGGGTTCCTCATTTTTCGTAAAAGACCATCAAAAGTTGGCGCGCGCCGGCTAGTCGACATAGAGTCCCTGCAAATTCCTATCGGCGCTGAAGTGCCCCTAATTTCACGCGAAATGAGAAACTACGATGCTATGTTGTGGAGGCCGTGAGTGTCACGGCCGTTGCCGAATGTTACACTTGTCGCTCTGGCAAATTTACAGCAATTGAAACGAAACGTGTAAATTTCGCGCCGTGTGGGGTTTTCAGCTTCGTGTCCATGTTTGTGTGACGCCTTCGTTGCGCTTTGATGAACGTGTCGGGTATTTATGCATCCGCTTGAGCAATTCGCCCATCGCGGGCGATTCGTTGGATAGCGTTGCGCATTTGTTCTGCGTGCCGTGCAATTTCCCGTACATCGATATGCGCTGTTTGTTATTTTGTGCTTGACGAATGGTAACGTTTGAAGATTATTACTTAGACTTGATGGGAATTCTTCAATTTATTAACCTTTTTATTGTTGTTTCTTTCGTTTCGAATATAAACTTTTTATAAGTGACTTTTTTTAGTTTTTACGTAAACGTATTATGAAGTGACTGAAAACATTCGTCTAGTTATATTCGTTTATATTTGTTTATCATTCTAATTTGCGCCTTTCGTATTATAATTCCTTGCCTTTGTTGCTAATTGCCTGGGCCGGAATAAAATGTAAAATGCTGTGCTGAAGGATTGTGATGTTCGAAGAATAATAATTAAATACATTTACGTAAAATTTATTAGTACATCTAAATTTAATAGTATGTATTATATAGTGTATTGTTTTGATTGTGGGAGGAGAAAATAATCTTTTGTACTGAAATGATAACACTGTTTTTCTTCGCTTTTTTTAATTTTTATTTTAAGGACGGGTAATATGAAGTAGACCTCATGACTAATTCAGTGACTCCTCTAATTCGTTTTTACTGATTGGCATTTAATAAATTTGAAAGAAGTGGAGGTTTATCGACTTCAATTCAACAGCAGCTTCACGACTGGAAATCTTTTGACGTCTGTGATTATGGGAATTTCCAAAGCATTCAGGAGCTGAATACTTCTATTCCGTTCGTTTCAATAGAAGTCGTCAAGTCGAAATTTCATACCAAAACCTTAGATACCCTCGTTTCCATTCATACTCGTGCTCCTCCGCTATAATTGCAAGACGTCTTCTGCCTTCTGCAAAGTCGATTCCCGCTCCACGAAGAATTGAATAATTTTGCCTCTGGGGTCATAACGACGACGTCTTCCCTAGAATATTACACCTCTTTGCGAGCGATTCAGCCTCGGCTCTTCGGCGATAATCGCCATTTTGATGACATCACATTTTCAGCACCTTGCTTCCCGTCTCATTCTCCAGAAATTTTGGACATTTCTCGTCTGTCTTGATGAACACCATTGAATTCGCCTTTCTCGACGGCGGGGGGCGTAAGATTTTCTTTTTATGACATGGAGGGCGTTAACAGGGGCCGCTGCGACTAAAAAAACAGCTCCGGTTCCGACGCTGGAGAACGAAGACGTAACGAGGCGTCAGGAATAATAATTAAGAGTTGGTGCCGAGTGGCGGTTTTAGTTCCGAAAGAATTTTTAATGCTGCATCGACCTTGCTGGGTATGGCTCAGCGTTCGTTAGAGGGATAATCCTTGATTGACCTGCTGCTGTCTGGATTGAAATCTTTTATTGGTCGTTGGGTTCTAGCACGGTTTGGTAGGTCAAATGAAGCACATGTGGAAGGATTTCAAAAAGTATTATGGCAGTGCTGTTGAATCATTCTGATCTTTGGCGGAGTGATTGGATCTCTTAAACTAGTCGCCGAGATAGCTAAATGCAAGAGAGCTGTAATGATTTCAGGATGACGACAAAAAGTGTGGTACGAGATGTGCATTTGATAAACGGTAGGCAAGATAACTTTCTTTCAAAAGTAATGTCGAACTCATTGATCTAGATTGAACTCTTATCTGGATTGGATGGAAACGAATTTAATTACTTTCGTAGGTAAAGGAAAGTTAGGGAATATTAAAATAACCACTACCTACAATAAATATTGAGGTCATTGATATATTCTTAGGTCATTACTTCCCTTTATTCCAATATTGAATTAAATATAATTGATACAACTTATGTGATTGTGAAATCTTTTCCTCTATTCTCTCTCGACAAAAAAGTAATTGCGTACCACAATCGTTTTAATAATTTTGAGAAGAAATACTGGTAATAGAGATAGAAAGAATTATATCTAGCGGCAAAAGTTGATTAACTTATCGGAATTGATTCATAAACTAGAGAAGACTTAACTGCATGATGACATTGCCTCCTTTAGCCTGGTAAAATTGTTATTCAAACCCGAGAAGTAGCTTCATTTAATAATTTCAAGTTAACGTCTGCATAATTGCTGTCGGAATGTGACTGCATTTTCTTCCCCCTTTGGTGAACGCTACTGCAAGAGCAGTGGTGGCGATGTCAGCAGCAGCGGCAGCAGTGGAAAGTAGCGGAAGCGGAGAGTAGCGGCAGCGGAGAGTAGCGGCAGCGGAGAGTAGCGGCAGCGGAGAGTAGCGGCAGCGGAGAGTAGCGGCAGCGGAGAGCGGCGGCAGCGGAGAGCGGCGGCAGCGGAGAGCGGCGGCAGTGGAGAGCGGCGGCAGCGGAGAGTGGCGGCAGCGGAGAGTGGCGGCAGAGCAGCAACAGCATGGGAAGGGCACCCGCCCGCGTTTGATGAAGATGCCGCCCAACACGTAATGGAGATGGACGGGAATCGTCGGGAAGCGTAATGGGCCACAACTTCTCCTTTCGCCCGCGGCGGCGCCACCGTCGCGCCAGGGCGAGGGCGAAGGGGCGAGTTTCAAGAAATTTGACGTCGCGGGTGACGCGCGCCCGGAGATAAATCTTGGAGGAGGAAGGAGGCGACGGTACGGATGACGTCGAGTAGAGCGTCGAGCGTTCTCGGGACTGCCCCGCTTTTCGACGGCGCGATAACAGACGGCGGTGGCTCCTTTTCGCTCGAGGGTTTCCACGCAGGTGGCGAGGCACTCCCCTGTCGTCCTCTCCTTTCTTTCTTTGTTTTCTTCCTTTTTTGTCTTTTTCTCTTTTTCTTTCTCTCTTTCTCTTTCCCTTCTTTCTTTCTCTCTTTCTTTTTCGCTTCTGTCTTTTTTCTTCTCTCTCTCTCTCTCTCTCTCTCTCTCTCTCTCTCTCTCTCTCTCTCTCGAACATTCCTCCCTCTTGTTCATTTTAAATAAATAAATGAATGATATTTTAAATAAATAGTGTTATTTGGAGCTGTACGAACATTTCGTCTATTTATCCGATTCTTTTGAAAGTGAAAGTAGCACTGTCCTTACAATCCAACTTCGAACGTTTTTGACAACCGATGTTATGTCGTGGGGGCACCCTGTTGCAGTCACGAGTTTTAGGACCCTCGGGCGCATAGTTTTTGTGTTATGCATGATGGTGAGGGTATTAAAGCGTAACTTGTGTTGAAGGATACACGTGCGTCTGATGGATTTTTGCTTACATAATGTAAAAAATTGTTTCTCTTTCAACAGCATGATGCACCATTACGGGGCAATTCCTTATTCGCCACATGTTCAGGCGGTTGTATCGATGGTGCCTAATCGTTTAAAACCATCGTATTACCTTTGCGTATTTTCTTTAGAGGGAATGTTAGAGGATAAGTGAGTTGATGAGTTTATCTTCCACGCCACACTCGCAGACCAAAAAAATCACTGCCATGTGCGAGTTCTGTCTGCCGGGAGAAATTTTATATTTCTTTGAACTGCATTATCTTGAATTGCACAAAATGAGAATTCTAAAGTTTTATAGACTAGAATATAAATATGTGATTCTACCGTTTTAGGGAGTCACTCCACCTGACTGTTCATATTCTTGTCATTGTTTTTTGGTTGTTCATTATATAAAATTGCAAAAGAAATTATGGTTACTTACGAATAATTTTTCTTTTACAGGTAAATTGATGGTCACTACCCACTGCTTCAAATTAATTTCCTGAATTTCTTTCTAATGGTAAGTTAAATCACGAAAACAATGGATACCTGCAGTTTCATATGTATGAAATATAACATATGAATATGTTATATATTTAAGAAATATTAAACAGATACACGTAATAAATCTCAAGAATTAAACTCTAATATATAAAGTAAAATATCTGCTTGCGATTTTGAAGTTTCGTCCTAAAATTCCGTAGATTTTCTTGCCTATCGTTCTCGTAACTCTTTTGAAGATTGATGAATTCGAAAGAACACTTGAAAAATTTTACTTCGAAGAGTTGTTGAAATCTGTTTTCAAGTCCGAAAGTTCTCCAATTAAGACGAGTTTTCTTGCAACTCAAAGGATTAAGTCCGGAGTGGGAGATTTCAGAGCAAAGTGTATTCCTATCCTGTATCGCATTCCTCGTCGTCGTTTCAACTGTGTGCCTGATAGTAAACCTCTTTTCATGTATCGAAAACTTCAAGTTTGGAGATGACGACTTCATCCCTAGAGAGCTTTCTTAATAGGCTGCTTCTACGGCTACGCATTTCATCTTTGTGTTTAAACATTGCCTTTGAAGGTTCCAAATGTATCTCTTTCGTTGAAAGACTATTACAGGAATTTTCCTGTACAAAAAGACTATGACGAGGAATTTTCCTCGTCCAATATTTCAAGGGAGAATAGAAAAAAAAGCATTCTTTGGGTGTTTCTTTAATTCTACACAGTTATTTTATAATAAATAAGCTCCGAATTCTCGAACATGTATAATAGATTTTACTGCATCTGTTTTGTAATAGCTATAAACAGTTTATATTCTAATAAAGTTTGTAAATACTAACGTGACACTGCACAAAGTATCTAATACATTAGATGGGCACAGCGAGCGGCAAGGTATCTCGAGCTTCCCGAATACCCTGCCTCTCGTTTCATAATTTTTGCATTACATCAAATCATCATCGTTATCGTCATCAATATTATTATAATTTGTTCATTAGATTACTAATGGGCACCAACGACCTGAGTGGTTGAAGGGCCCCCAAACAAATAATACACGGTGTTTACAACAGCTCTTAGGTGGTAGCACAATCAGCCAACTAAAAAACAGACAAGCGTGCGGGAGAAGCGCAGGCTGCCAGGCTGAAAACGACACTGGTGGAGCCGGGGAGAGTAGTGCGTCAAAACGTGTTTATTAAGATGACTATGATGGGGAAAATAAACTCCAGGTAATCAGTTGATTAATAGCGGAGTAACAAGCGGATTAACAGCGAAGTAATAAATAAGTGGCAATAAATACAAATAAAAATCATCCACGGCAACGACACGTCCGATTTTTAGAAGGAATCACAAAAGTTTGCCGGTGCGTTTCTTTCATTCTCCGGCGCCGAACGGAGAAAAAGGACCCGCCCCCTCCCGGGGGACAGCGCCGCGCTGCTACGTCGTCTCTTCGCAAAAATATTTTCGCGGCGGCGGCGGTGGTGGCGGCGGTGGCGGCGGTGGCGGCGGCGGCGGCGGAGGCGGCGTTGGCGGCGGTGGCGGCGGCGGTGGCGGCGGCGGTGGCGGCGGTGGTGGCGGTGGAGGCGGCGGCGGCTGTGGAGGCGGCGGCGATGGTGGAGGTGGCGGCGGTGGCGGTGCCGGCGGTGGCGGCGGCGGTGGCGGCGGTGGCGGCGGTGGCGGCGGTGGCGGTGGCGGTGGCGGTGGCGGTGGCGGTGGCGGTGGCGGTGGCGGTGGCGGTTGCGTGTTGTGCGAATCGCGCAGAAAACTCGATGTCCTCTGTTTCCGAGTCGCCCTCCTCTCGCGCCCAGGCCACAGGCCGCCGCACGCGGGAGAGGGCGAGGAAGCGAGGGATGGTGGCAGGAGGGGAAGGAGCGCGTGGGGTTGGCGGGGAAGGAAGCGGAGTGGTGAGGAAGAAAGGAGCTGGGATGGTGGCAGAGAGTGGCGGTGAAGAAAGTTGGCGGGATTGGGGGGAAGAATGGTAGCCGGGAAGGATTGTGGCGGGGAAGAAAGAAGGCAGGGTAACGGATACTGGATGGAGGCGGGAAAGGAAAAAGACAGGGTGGCAAGGAAGGAAAAAGATGGGATGCTGGCGGGGAAGAAAGGTGGCGGAGGATTGCGGCGAGGTGGCGGGGAAGCAAGAACGAAGAGTAGCGGATGAGGTTGGTGTTGGGAAAGGAAGGAAGCGAGAGTGATGAGGAAGGATGGCAGCGGTGAAGGATTGTGGCGGGGAAGAAAGAAAGCAGGATAGCGGATTAGGATGTACACGAGGAAGGAAGGCAGGGAGGCGGCGAAGAATGGTGGCAAGGGGGGAGGCGGGGAAGAAAGGCGGAGAGTGGACGGGAAAGGAAAGAGGTGGGGTGGCGGAAGATGGCGGTGGGGGTGGCGGAAAGCAAGAACAAGGATTAGCCAATGAGGATGGTGGCGGGGAAGAAAGGTGGTGGAAGAGGAGAAAGATCGCAGCGTGGAGGGAAGGATAGTGGCGGAGAAGGAAGAAAGCATGGTAGCGGATAAAAGATGGTGGCGGGGAAGGAAGGATGTAGGTTGGCGGGGAAGCGAAAACGCGGGTTGGTGGATAGACGTGGTGGCGGGGAGGGAAGAAGGTGGAGAGAGGGTGAAGGAAACATGAGGTGGTGGCGGAGAAGGAAGGTGGCAGGGATGGAGGGAGGCGAGGAGGAGCTTGAGTGACAAGGTGGTGGGGAGGGAGGGTGGGAAGAGAGGGACAGCAGTTCTCGACCGAAGCCAGTGTCTCCCTGGAGATCTTTTTTTGCCGTGGCCGCCGGCGACGCCGTTGTTGCGGTTTCTTCGGCCGTTGATGGCGCCACCGTCGGCGCTCTCGCTTGTTCGCGTTGGTCCCGGCGAAGCCACAGTGGGTGCCGGATGTGACTGTGCACATCCTAATAAATAAGCCCTGAGGTTTCAATAATTTAAATTTGGTAATTATTAGTTATGTGTATAGTGTAATAATTAAATTTCAACTTCTTATTTCCTTAAAAAATAGCTGCTTTTGGTTTCATTCTTTATATTCTTGAATTGTTCTGCATTTTTAATTATAATCTAGATGCTATAATCAATATAAGAACATTTTGTCTGGTCTGCAATGGATTTCATTCAATAACTAATGACTGAAATAGTCAATAACTCTAAATCGTTCACAGGTAATTTAAATAATACATTAAAATTATCGTTAGTATCAGTATTAAAGTCAGATCATTAGTATCGCTTCTATCACTTCTTGTCTTTAGAAAGGCCCCCCTTGTCCCACCTCATTTTCGCACGACCGACTCATTGTAGTTCAGAGGCAGCATTGCTACCGTCTCTGTAGCGACAGGTTACAGAGTTCGAGTCCTGATAGTGGCGGATTTTCGACACTGGCTAAATAGTTGAGTCTGGAAGAGAATTCTAGAGGCCGGCTACTCTAATCTGTAGTTTTACATGTTTTCTCCGATCAATACTGGGCGAATGCCGGAGCAGTACTCTTAAAAACTAGTCACGGACGGCGCGTGATCTTTCCTTACACGAACAGCTCTCTTCCCTTACTTACGCACATGTGCACTTAGTTAAATTAGTTAGTGCCTTATTTTACGTGGCGAGACTTGGCGTGGCCTTCAGGCCCGCTCTTCCGTCTGACCACGCAAATGTCGCTCCCATCTAGCGGAGAAAGGAGGGCGACGAAACAGGCGATCTGAATTTAGCCCAGAGACTTCTTTTAGGCTTGAGAATATTTTATATGCAGTAAATCTATTACATGGGACAGTCGGCTTTACCTCCCCTCCGAAGGAAAGCGTACGAAGGACTTTTTCGCCCTTAAAAATCCACGGCTTTGATCGAGTTTGAACCCGCATACGTAGGTACAACAGCCCGTAGAATTCCCGCTACCCGTACCACGAATCTGCGAACACTTACCCTTACATGTACAAGACTCAACACATGACGGGATGCCAGTTTCGAGCTTAGAGTTTACCCCGATTGGAGCGGCACTCCGCCGGAGACAAATGGAGAGGAAATCTCTCGGAAGCCGACGTGTAGGTCTGCACAAATCTCACTATCCTGTGAAGGAGGAATATTGCCACCTCCGTGATAAAAGCTTCTCTACATTAACGGGGCCAATGACCGTAAAAGTTGACGTGCCCGAAAAAAAGCCAATCAATCAATTCCATCACGCAAATCCTTGAACTTTTTTCACACCGGTTCCGTTTCTTTTCTTCCTCTCACCCTTCATTCTTACACCAACTTCCTAGTTCGCCTGTCATCTGGTCATTTCTCTCGCGGTCGTTTCTATTTTCGCCAGCGGCGGCCATTTTGAGGTTGAGGTGTTTTGTTTTTTTCTGGATACGTGTCGTCCCCGCTTTGCAGGGCGGGGTACTTACAGGAAATTCCTCGAAAGCGGATGTATAGGTTAGCGTGAATCTCACTCTCCAATGCAGGAAGAACACCGCCACCTCCGCAGTAAATGTTCATTACACTAAGGGAACTAATGACCCTAGCAGTTGACGTGCCCTGAAACAAACAAAGAAACAAACAATCAATCAATCAGTGCCATCGCACGAATCCTTGCACTTCTTCCACGCCGGTTCCGTTTCCTTTCGTCCTCTCAACCCACATTCCTACACCATCCAACTTCCCTGGTTAGCCTGCCTTCTGGCCATTTCACTTCCATTGTTGTCAGTAGCAGCCATTTTCAAGTTGGAGTGTTTTGTTCTTTCTGGTTGCGTGTCGTCGCCAGGCATTAAGGTGATCTCTGAGCCCACGACGCCCTCTCTTCCTGGCGATCTTCAGCTCCCCTTCCGGTGATCCGTCTCCCTTTTAAAAGCGCCCTCAAAGCGCAAAAGCTCTTTGTTTACGCCGCGTTGCGGGGCACTTTACCAGGCGCTCTCCGTCAGGCGTACCAACATTCCCTGCACGAACGCATTGTTGACGAAACGGGGCGGCATATTTTTCTCGCATTCCGACGCGACACGTCTGGGATGAAAAAGTGTTCCCATTTGCTTGTGTAAAAATTTAGAGGTGAAGTTTGGAGATGGCAATATTTCTGTGATCATACATGCACATCACGTACAGAAAGAAGTGTCTTTTGCAGGTGAATAAATAGTGATTTTACCTTTGAATTTCGTTGTAAAGATCTACTAACATTTGTTTAGGACCTTCTCACTTATTTAGTTTTAGATTTGTTATTAATTTTTCAATTTAGTGTAGGAACTTGGTGTCAAATTATCTTGACTTTACATTCATTGTGTTTTCATTGACCTGCCATAAAATACATCAAAAATAATTTATAACGTTACCTCGCAAGCCTTCTCAGCCCTCCATCTCACGACACCTCATTTTACCTCACTACACTGAACTAGACTAAACCCCACTACACTAAATTTTCTTAAGCTTTCAAGACTAGACTTACTTGCAGAAATATAACATTAATTGATAGTGTTCGAATGTTAAGTGATAGTTGAGTCTCTTACAGATATAATAAAGAAATATCGAGAAAACTGGAAAGGTCATGTTCTCAGAATACCAGAACATAGGACAAGTAAAATTATCCTTCAATATGCAGCTAAAGGAAAAAGAACCCTTGGACGTCCCTTGAAGAGATGGCATGAACAATTTCGAGACGGAACAGATCAAGAGGTCTAATCCTTGCTGTGAATGATGATAATGATGATGATGATGATGTTCGATCTGATTGGCTGATTTATTGACAGCGTTAACAGACTACATTTCGATGCTAATTGTCTCAGATTCGCATTCTGCCTAGGAATTCGATTTTAATTTCTTAACTTTTAGTGTGTTGGTTGTATCGCAGAGGACATAGTGTTCTGTTGACCACATATTCGAGTAGTTCGCAAGTGTGCCACTACCTAGTGTGTGGTTTATGATACATTTCATGGAGAGGTAGAGGGTGGCTACCTTCGCCCGAAAAAAATCCCATGAAAGAAGAAAGAATGTTGATGTAGCGACTAAAGCGTAGGAGCTAAGCAATAGCTTTCCACTTCTTTGAGCAATATGGTGGATGAAAAAGCGACTTTACCAAAAGAAACTACAAGATCCTACTCTTTTGTCGCTTGTCATTCTCCCATGAATGTACCGGGAGAGGTGGCTCAGTGCACCAACTGATGTCACTGCAGTGCCTCTGACTGGGAGGTCCTAGGTTCGAGTCCCGACGGCCGTAGGATTTTCGGCGGTCGGGCTAGCTTTTCAGCTAGGTCGAATTCAGTCACTGTCTGGAGGAGAATTCTAGAGCCGGCTACTGTGATCGGTAGTTTTCCGTGGTTTCTCCGATCAACACCAGGCGAATGCCGGAGCAGTACCCTAACAAACGGGCCACGGACCGCGCGCGATCTTTCCTCCCTCTTCTTTGTTCAGTCCTCCCCCTCCCCCACACACTACATGCACTACACTACCACACATGTCAGGACAGAGGTTGGGAGCTTAGAACTTGTCCCGGCTGGGGCGGTGCTCCGCTGGTGGGAGATACCTGTTTAGGGAAAACCCTGCTAGTGGACGGTACGTCGGCGCCGGTTCTCGCTATCCAACGGGGAAAGATCACCGCCACCTCCCGATGAAAAACATGCACTACACAAACGGGACTAATGACCTGAATAGTTGACGCGCCCGCTATCACTAATAAATACCCATGGCTGTATTATTCTCTCCCATCAATATGATCTACTCGTCATTGACCATCTCTATTAGGTTAATCAGAACCAGGTATTGAAATAATAATAATAATAATAATAATAATAATAATAATAATAATAATAATAATAATAATAATAATAATAATAATAATAATAATAATAATTACGATAAAAAGTATACTTCATTTATTCATCATCTAACATTCTTTCAGATTCATCTTCAACATCAATAAGTAATGTTAATAAATGTTTTTTGTCCGTATAAATATTCAAAGAAGGAATGCCTCTCGGCATCCTTTGAAAAGCGATTCCGGAACAGACGTTTGTTTTTTCCACAAGAACTCTTACACATCTGGAAAGAACATCGCCTCAAAGTATCCCGCAAAATAATCTCGTGAAGGAATAAATAAAGTAGATTTTTCAGTGCTAATGCTCCTCATTTAACCAACGGGAGGAGTTCTTTTCGTTGTACTCCCTTATAATCATCTTGGGGGAGGAATAAATTATGTTGATTTTTCTCCAGTAGAGCGCTTCATTTAGACATCCAGACCGCTGACGAGAAATCTTAATTCGGGGCAAACTGCTTCGCGCGCATCCAGGAGAGATTTACCGCGTTGAAATATGCGGAAGCCTTTTCTTTCGTGTCTTCAGGAAGTGGCGTAAACCCCACAATTTGTCTGGATTACAAACAATGCAACCCTCAAGTGCGATTTACGCAATAATTAATGAACTCGCGTCGCGCGGTGTTAAGCGGTCCTCGGCGACTTCCGGTTGAAGGTCGGGCGGCGGGTTCCGGTACGGCGACCACTACCGGAAGAAGCTGAGAGGCGTCGAGTTCTTTGCCACCCGACCCTCCAAGCCCTTCCCTCGCTTCTCGAAACTTCCCCTCCCCTTTCATCTGCATAATTAAAATTCATAAAGCAAACACGGAACTTTGTTCAGAAATAAAGAAATATTAATATGCATGAAGGAAGGTTTTTGCGAATTAAATTTCGGCCCACCTTTTTTTAAAAATTATTTTTACGTAATCTTAGGCGGTGAAGTTTTCTAAATGCCCGTAGACTGGGGGCTTTGCATAGAGGATAGTGGTTGTCCCATCCAAGGGGACACTTGAATTTTCTGGTGGAAGGAGTACATGGATTTGTGATTCTGTTATAAATATGAGCATGTTCATTACAATTCGAAAGTTTTAATTGAAAGTGATTTTTTTACACTTATTTAAGGTCGCTTTTCAAGTACTAAGGTCATATAGCAACCACTAAGATTGGGAGTAACTGTAACAGTTACGGACACACACAAACCACCATGCCCCGAGCGGGTTTCGAGCCGCGACCCTTCATGCACAAGGCAGTTACAGGCTTGGTGACCTCGGTTATCCGGGCAGGTTAAAAGTGATTGTAAACGTTTATTTATTGTAAATGTATAAATGATCAGAAATATAAGTATAATATAAATATAAGCTAAACGGTTCTCGTTGTCAATGATTCTCGTGTTTTTGAAGTACAAATCCTTATTTATCAATCCTCTAGTTACCACTGGTTTCCAGTTCTCTGAGTTAAGTCACCCTAAAAGAACTTGTCGTATTCAATACAATATTATATTGTATTTTAAAATGTATTATTTTGAAGTTTCAAATTGAACATTTTGTAATTGTTTGTAGGAGTAAATGTCTGAATTAGGAAGAAGGTAAAGTATTAATCCAAAATTTTCCCGCAAGCGAGGGGTTTAAAGTCGGTCAAGTACTTAATTTATACGCCCCCACGTCGCCTACAAATGAAAAAATCTAGAATTTATTATCTTAAACGGTAAAATGAAAGTAGAGTGCTAGTAGTTCAAGAAGAGTCTCTTGAGGACATGACCTGATGACCTGTTTAGCAGAAATCGGCATTGGATATCTGAAATGCATATGGTTCTCCATTCAACGCGATATGAATTGAAGAAGTTAACATTTAAGATTGAACGCAAGAGTCCGAAGTAGTGTTATTAAAAGTTTGTGAGAGATGGAAAAAATTTCAACAATTTTCAATTAATAGCAAATAGTGCACAAATAAGCTATGAAAGCATAAAGATGTCTGGACTCTTTATAGAGCATACAATAACACATGACGAAGAATACCGTGAGATGTTTTTCTCCCACACAGCATTGTGCGGCCACACTACCAGACATGTCGGGATCTTAGAGCTGGTCCCGGCTGGGGCGGTGCCCTGGTGGAAAATACCGTATAACCTGAGGAAAAAACCCGCAAACCTATGTGTAGGTCGGCGCCGTGTAAACCTATGTGTAAGCGGCAGAAGATCACCGCCACCTCACGTGATTCAATCATACACTACACTTAAGGGACGGATGTCTCCAGCACTTGACGCTTCCGGAAACCGAAATCAGTCAATTTGTATCGTGCGGTTACCTATCTTCCCCTTGTTTCCGAAACAGCTACTGTGGTCTGTGATGCTGCTGTGGGCTGTGATGCTGCTGTCTTTCGCGTTTCCGCTCAATATCGCTTGAGCCGAGTAATGAAAGAGGCAAACTCCCACACTCCGCAACGCGGTAGCTCCTTTTTGCCCTCGGGAGAAGAGAGAGAGAGAGAGCGAGCTTCTCCATAAAAGTGTTCGCCGGGCTCCACCAGTCATAAAGCGATGTGCGCCATATCGTGTTGGTAATTCTTGAAATATGAAGATAAAGTTCGCAGTTGAAGCTGCCGCCCCGTCTCTTCATTCACGCCGACAAAGGATGGTATTCAAGCGGATGAATGGTATTATTTCTAAGCATTCAAGCTGTCTCGGGCGGTTTTCGCGTCCTCTCTTTCGGTCTTTCACGGCGTCTCGCTGCGAGAGGACGGTATCCGTGCGACTGGTTGGAGATATCGAATTGAAGAAAGGAGCCCTTTGAATATGGAGGAGAAGAAAGGATATTGTGACGGTGCCGTAACGAATATAATGTAACCGGGCTCTGTGACTCTGTCCTCATTTTCATTTTTGTTTGTGGGAAATTCTTGGGGATGAAGTTGATTTTGATGTGGGGTTGTATGAATGATTCTATAAACTCAAGAATTAAAACTATAGTATGCAAGATGAAGGAAGAAACCAGAAGTAGAAAATCTGTTAATCCATGAAATATCCCCATATTGGTGAGTTTGGATAATATATTTTGGAGAGAAGGATTAAGTGATAGTCTTGAATGCTATTTATGTTCTCCCTCAGAATTAAACTGACAAAGTCAGAGCACAGAAAAAGCTTTTGAAAGAAGTTAAAAGAAGGCTAGAGTATTATGTTTCAAACGTTACGTAAATGACGACCGTAACATTCTCTGTAAATATGAGTGTGCGTGTCTGCGTACGTGCACTTATGAGCGTGGTTGAATTGAGTGTAAAGGCGTGTGTATGTATGTGTGTGTGTGTGTGTGTGTGTGTGTGTGTGTGTGTGTGTGTGTGTGTGTGTATCTGTGTGGGACAGAAATTCTATAGTCATAAGTGTGCCTCTGGATTCTGCAATATATTTATTAGTTCGTACACAACTTGGTTCCAATTCATAACAAACATTCACACAAAAACTTCAACAAATACACACCCACGCACGTTCTTTGATTTTACGCCTTATCAAAGCGTTCTAGTCTTTTCTGTCAGATTGTACAGAACTACTGATCGGATTCGGAGGTTTAATTACATGCTTCTGTTTCGCTTACCTGCTCTGCGTGCTAGTCGTTTGCGAAAGAAAATGTGTTGCAAGAAGCGATGCAACAATTTACGACTTCTCTCTCTCGGAAAATAGAGCTTCCTGTGCCGGTTACAATCTGGCTCCTGATCTGAGGATAATTACACGTGTGGTACAAACGTACAACCGTTCTTCCTTTCCAGCTCAACAGCGAGCACGTCTTCCCGTAAGGCAGATGTTTCAGAGGCAGTATTAACTTAAGAAGATTATATTTTAATTATTCATCTCGTACTTGGCTGCTTCTGACAAATTGCAAGAAGATTCTTAGGGTGAATTCTAAAGATGAAAACTTAAGTAGTCTCAATGTTACGTTTCGTACACATTACTACGTGCATTCTTATCTTCTTCGAAATATACTTAATTTTATCGATTATATTTGTTAAAGTATACCCTTGTACAACGAAACAAATATGCAATATATTAAGTATAAAACATATTGATATTTATGGAAAACATAATGTAGAAAAAAGATTACTGGTTGAAATTGAAGAATTGATTGAAGAATATGCCGGCATTGGTAATCTGAGAGTGATCTTAAAGTCGAGTATTTTAAATAGGCTAATAACTTTGTAGACAGAAGGATACGCCGTGTATTGCTAGATTATCGGAAGATACAACCATTAGTTCAGTCCGAATTATTCGTAAATATTTATTCGTAGAATTGTCATGTAATGTTATATTATAAAAATAAAAAAACAAGTACGTATACATTTTTTACTTCGAACCTCATTGATTTGTGGGTGATTGCAAATATGTTTAACATTAGACAATTTACATCAGGGGTGGCTTCTTAGATTGTTTTACACACTCCCATTTTGATACCGGGCGAAGTAGTCTCTCCTCTCACGACGCCACAACTTATGGCTTCTCTCACCGCGTACTGTGTGCCGACTGATATGCAAATAATTGCACACGTAGAACACGCGTGCAGGCGTTCTTCCCTCTCTGCCTGCCGAGCGCCTTAGCTTCGCTGTGTGCCGCGTTATAAGCTATGCGTTCCACGATGAAGGTGCCGCATGGAATTGGCTAGTGACGGTGGCAGTTGGAGGCGGTTAGTTGCGATGGAGGTGAATAGTTGCGGTGGTGGTGGCTAGTGGGGGTTGAGGTGGCTGGTGGAGGTGGCTCGTTGCGGTGGAGGTGGCTAGTTGCGATTTGAGTTGGCTAGTTGCGATTGAGTTGGCTAATGGCGGTGGATAGCTGTGGTGGAAGTGAATAGCTGCGGTGGAGGTGGCTAGTTGCGAATTGAGGTGGCTAGTGGCGGTGTATGAGGTTAGTTTCGGTGGAAGTGGCTAGTGGCGGTGGATGAGGCTCATTGCGATGGATTGATTGATTGATTTTTCGTGTTCCCGGGCGCGTCAACTGCTTCGGTCATTAGTCCCGTTAGTGTAGTGCATATTTTTTTTCGGGAGATGGCGGTGATCTTCTCTCGCTGGATGGCGAGATCCGACGCCGAACTACCGTCGACTAGTGGGGTTTCCCCCTAACCAGGACCCTCCCACCAGCGGGGCACCGCCCCAGCCGGGACAAGCTCTAAGCTCCCGACCGGTCTCCCGGAATATATGATAGTGTAGTGCATGTTAGTGTGAGTGTGTAAGGGGAGAGGATAGGACAGGGAAGAGGAAGGACAGATCGCGCGCGGTCCGTGGCCCGTTTGGTAGGGTACTGCTCCGGCATTCGCCTGGTGTTGATCGGAGAAACCACGGAAAACTACCGATCAGAGCAGCCGGCCGCTAGAATTCTCCTCCAGACAGCGACTGAATTCGACCTAGCTGAAAAGCTAGTGACGAAAATCCTGCATCCGTCAGGACTCGAACCTAGGACCTCCTGGTCAGAGTCATTGCGATGGAGATGGCTAGTTGCAGAGGAGATGACGAGTGTCGGTACAGGGGGCGAGAGTTGGTGAAATTATCTACATAGATGGCGGCTATACAATAGGTATTGGATACGGGGGTGAAGACGTCGGGGTAGATGACGACAACGCCGTTGGCGGTTACACTGGCAGGAACGGTAGTGATAGCGTTGGTGGCTGTAGGGGTGGCGCTGGTGGTGGTTACGAAGGAAGTGGTGGCACCGGTGGTAAGAGACAGAGGAGAGAAGTGGCACCTGCAGTAATTAGCGTCATACTTTACCGCGGTGGCGCAGGCGTCTGCGGTTTGCAATAAGCTCCTGGAGCGGTGCGGAGCGGGGCGGGCTGGGTGGAGGGGGCGTGGTCTCGTGTCTTCGCACCCCTTGGACTCCGCGGGGACCTGTTAGGCGCCCGCAGTCAACGCCGCAGCGCTGCCGCACCGCGGAGAGGTGGGGGTTCCTGCGTTCCAGTGGAGGGAGGGGCTTTGGATAGGGCATACCTGGGTTTGGAAAAATCTCTTTATTTCTCTCTTCAGCTGAAATAATTCATTACGTGCTTTCTTTTGTTTCTGTCTTTTTTTCTTCTTTCAGGATGTAGTGACTACATCCTGAAATAAGAAAAAGATAGAAACAAAAGAAAGCAACTAATGAATTATCTCTGACAACACCAGTAGCCACAACACAGGACATTGTAGTCTGTTGTGGTTACTGCTGTTGCCAGATCTTTTCGGAGCCAGATTGAGGTGTTCTTTACGTTCCTTCTGTGTCTGTGATATTTTTAAGTAGGTAGTTTTCACACTCTTATCTGAATTTAGTATTTATTTCTGATATCCTATTGTTTGCATTAAAAAAAGGAAGCACGCAACCTCGCATCTACTAATATTTTTTCCTTTTCGAATTGAATAGTATGAACTGAAAAATATTCTGCGAAAAAAGATGAATCCGTGCTATTTTTGAATTATTTTCTTGATGTGCGCAATCTTGACTTTTAATTTAACGAAGTACGTTCTGAAATAAATTTCATTCAGTCTCTCTCTCGGTTATGTTTGGACTTTAAAACTTGAAGCTCTAGTAATAAAAGTTCGACTGGCACATTTATAGAAGCAGAAACCTCTCTAATTTTGAGTTCGTTTCCAGCAGAATCTAGATCTCGTGACCAGATTTGTTTTTAATGCAATATTTATGGGCATTGGTATTAAAGAAAGTTCGGACGGGAGGGAACTTGAGCGGCAGACTCACACTCCTTCCTCTCCCTCCTGCCCTACCCTTCTGCCCTTCTTCTGCCCCACCTTCCCGTCCCTTTTCCGACCCCTTTCCTGTCCGTTTTCCTGCGCTCCATCCTACCCACTTCTACCCCCCCTTCTACCCAATATTCTGCCCGCTCCTCTCCACCCTCTTGCCTGCCCCTGCCTTGCCTCCCCCCGCTGCCTTGCCTACCCCGCTGTCTTGCCTACCCCGCTGACTTGCCCCTGCCTTGCCTGCCCCGCTCTTTTACCTGTCCCAACCTCTTGCCTGCCCCGCTCTTTTTCCCGCAACACCCTTTTTCCCGCAACACCCTTTTTCCAGCCTCGCCCTTTTTCCAGCCCAGCCCTTTTTCCAGCCACTCCCTTTTTTCAGCCCCTCCCCCTTTCCAGCCCCTCCCTTTTTCCAGCCCCGCCCTTTTGCCAGCCCCACCCTTTCGCCAGCCCCGCCCTTTTGCCATACCGCCCTTTTGCCATATCGGCCTTTTGCCATACCGCCCTTTTGCCTGCCCCCCCCTTTTGCCTACCCCATCCTTTTGCCTGCCCTGACCTTGCGCTTGCCCCGCCCTCTGGTCTGCCCTCCCCGCTATCCTGCTCACGGCGTCAGGCCGGCGCTTCATCGCGTATGCATGCCGTCCGCGAAGTTCCGGCAATTCCACTGGAGGGGGATCGTTATATTCCGCGCGGCCCTTGAAGTGGCGGCCGCTCCGGAGGGAAGCCGCGCCCGAAGGTAGGGGCGGCAGCTTTGGGGCCGCGTTTAGCTGCCAGATTGCGACGCAAACGCGGGGGCGGAGCCGCGGCTGTTTGTGGGAGAGCCAGCGGGTAGTACGAAAAAGCTGGGATTTGTAGACGGGAGGAAGTAGGAGTTGGGAGAAATAAAACATGGTGATGACTGAAAAAGTTGACGATCGTGGTAGAGGAACGTCGGAGGGAGAAGATCTGATGGAACTTGGAGGATCAGAAGCGCAGAGATGGACATGACAATTCGGGGCACACACTTCAAAGTAGTGATGCGATGTTGAAAACCGAACATCGATGTTGTCATGCATCGATGTTCAAAACTGAAACTGAAACATCGATGATAATCATACATCGACCAAAAACCATCAATGTTTTTAAACATCGATGTTTGAAAATTGGTTCAGTGATCTTAAAATTAAATTCGTGCACAACAAAATTTAATTTGACAGCAGCAGGTGCATATTAATATATATTTAAAATTTAAATGAAAACGATGTTAAAACGCCACCCATACTAAGTAAATATCAGGCTTCGGCGAGGGATTTGCCTGCTCGATGAAGGAAACGGCTTTCATTTGTTTCGGACACACAACAGTGTTACGATAAGTTATTTTCGTATTTTAACTTCTACTGAATTGTGATTATGGGAATTTTTCATCCACAAACAAAATGTTGAAAAACTAAAATCATCAAGCACAAAGCATGGATGTTAAAAAACACATCGATTTCAATACATCGATGTTTAAAACATCGATATTTTTGTAGTTTTGTTCGATTTTGAAAACTTCGACATCGATGTCGCATTCCTACTTCAAAGCCGTGACTGGAAGGGAGGGAGGTCCGTGACTGGAAGGATTGGAGGTCCGTGACTGGAAGGGTTGGAGGTACGTGACTGGAAGAGTTGGAGGTCCGTGACTGGAAGGGTTGGAGGTACGTGACTGGAAGGGTTGGAGGTACGTGACTGGAAGGGTTGGAGGTACGTGACTGGAAGGGTTGGAGGTACGTGACTGGAAGGGTTGGAGGTACGTGACTGGAAGGGTTGGAGGTACGTGACTGGAAGGGTTGGAGGTACGTGACTGGAAGGGTTGGAGGTCCGTGACTGGAAGGGTTGGAGGTACTTAGAAGGTACGGTGGTGGCTTACGAGGAAAGGAGAGTGTGGAGAGTCATACGAAGTACATATGAAGGGGCACAAGGTGTTGAATATGGAGGAGCAAGGAGGTAGGAGGATATACGAATGAAGTGAGTGGCCAGGTAGAGGGACTTGGTAATGGAGGAAACTGAGCCAATGGAACTCGAGGGTTGGGAAGCGCGCAGATGAGCTCATTGAGGTAAGTTTACCTGCCACGCGAACCAACAGAGAAGTCTCGGGACAGGAGGAGCGCAGTGGGCTGAAGGTGGAAATTATTGCAGAAAGTGACGAGAAAACAATGAAAACGTTGGCTTTAGAAAGAAGAGAAAATTTAGGGCCTTGGATGTAAAGGTGTGAAGGGTTAAAGATACGCGTGGAGAGGGATCAGTTGAGTAGAAGTGGGATCCTAGGTAAAATATATGAAATGTGGTTATAAGAGTGAAGAGAGTATTCAGTGAAGAAAGAGATGGAATGTAAAGATGAAAAAATTTCACAGTGTTTTAGAGCGTGGTCTGCGAGAAATAAGTAATCGCATTGTGAAAAGACTGAGGAATTGTCAGAGATGCTTTAATGTGCCACGGAATGCTGGAGAATGGGGAGGGGGTGTAGTTACATGGCTACAGTATGCGATGAAATTGTGCAATGAAGGTACTTCGTACCCCAATACTTCCCAACTAGCTTTCGCTTTCCAGCCATTCGCCTGTTCGTTCGTCTCCCCGATCAGTCGCCCGTTTGTTCGCCTATTCGTTCGTCCGTTCGTTCGCCCTTTCTTTCGTCTCCCCGTTCATTCACCCGTTCATTCGCTTGCTCGCCCGTTCACCCGCTCGCTCGCCCGTTCATTCGCTCGCTCGCCCGTTCGCCCGCCAGGTCGGTGGAGCGCCCGTCTGCCCGTCCGTCCGTCTGCCCGTTCCTCTGCCCAGTGCTCGCCCGCGCGCTCAACAATTGTCGAACTCTCTCCCACCCAACCAATCCCTACTCGCCCAACGTCCTCCGCAGACCAACAACCGTCCAATCACTCTCCTACGGACTCATTATCACCCAACCGCAGTCGATCGTATACGCGAACGAGCGTTGGGCGAGCATGCGGGCAGGCATAGCTGAGGGGTGTGGGGTGGGATGGTGTTGTTGGTGGCGTCGGAGTGGAGGGAGGGCGACGGACGCGCGGGCGGACTCGCTTTAACGAGGCGGGCGACGCGACGGGCGCGGCGACAAGTGCTCTTGGCAGCTTCCAGCTGCGCTGCCGATACGCGCCAGCGGCGGACACCAAGCCGAGCCACCCTCCCCCTCCCCTTCCTCCCCCCACCCCTCCCCATCTCCCCTCCCCCGTCCTCTCCTCCTCATCACCCCTCCCCCTCCCCTTCTGTCCCTCCCCACCCCTCTTCGTCCCCTCCCCTTCTCCACCCCTCGCCCTCCCACCCTTTCCCCCTCCCTATCTTCTCCCTCCCCCACCTCCTCCTTCCCCCTTCCCCTCCCAAGCATCCCGGCGCTCGTATTGTCCCGCCGGGCGGCGGGAATCCAATTATTCAGCAGAAAGGTACACAAGGAGCAACACGAGCGCGCGTCGGATATGAAGCAAGGCGTCGCTGGACTGCGCTGCGCTATCTCTTCCGGCCTCAATTTGGCTCCCTTCCTCTTGCTCGGCCTGGAAGGCATTTCACTCAGGGAGCGAGAAGCCGTTCCTTATTTTATTCCCTCGCCTCTTAGCCCGTTCCTTGCTTTGTTTCTTCCTGACCCTTGGATGTTTTCTGGTGTCGCTTTCTTAATACCCAGCATCAACATTCCTGCATCCTGTAACCTTTTTCTCTTCAACTCTGTTTTGTCATTCGGATGCTGTACGATCCCTTGGAGGCAATGAAAGGAGGAACTGAATTTTTAGAATACGTGTGCATATTAAACTTAGAAAATACAATTATATTTATGTAAATATGACGTTAATTTTAACAGATTAACCCCGCCGTATTTTGAGTTTCGTAGTGACGTAGCCAGAAATTGAATTTATTTCGTATTTAATGAGTGACATTCAAGGCATTCAACGAAAGATTAGGCTTGTGGTCCTTAGGAACGAAAGTACACTTAAAAACTTGAAAGCTCATCTTTTTTAGATCGTGAATGCAAACATTTAAACTACATTCATTATAATTATAAAATATATTATTAAAAGTTACAACGTAAATTCCTTTAAAGAAAATTCTCTGGATATTGCTGAACAAATGATCCGGTCCCTCTGGGCATATTGGTTGATATGGAGCGGGCAGCATTTTTCACGTTCCTTCAACGCTCCCGGATTTCCCTAAATCCTTTCCCTTTCCTCCACCCGTCCATGATCCGCGATCGGGCAGAGCACGCACTCGGCCCTTCGCCCTCTCATCCCTTTTGGACAAACAGAATAATTAATATCCTTTCAATCAGAAGCGAGCGCCCCTCACCCTTCTCCCTTCCCCCTCCCTTTCTCCCCGCCGCCGCCCCTCCCTCTTCCCCCCTTTCTCCCCGCCGCCTCCCTCCTCCCTTCTCCCCCAGCCCACCCAGGTTCTCCACTCCACCGAACGACCAACCCGTCTCCGCCCCGCTTCCACCCTTTCTGCACCGCCCTCCTTGCCACCGTTCCGGCCTCACCTCCGTCACGCCACGCCCCCTTCTCGCCCCCTTCTCGCCTCTGTCTCCACCTCCTCACGCCTCCTCCCAGCTCCGCCCCCACCACCGCCCAACATCCAGCCCGATTTCGCCCCACCTAGCCTCTGAGCCGCTCTGCCTCTGTTCAGCTCTACCTCTATCCCGCGCAGCTTGTCCCGTCCAGCCTCTGCCCGGCCGAGCCTCTGTCCCACAGAGCTTCTCTCCCGCCCAACCTGTTCCACCCAGCCTCTGACCCGCCCCACCTCTGTCCCACCCAGCCTCTGTCCCATCCAACCTCTATCCCGCCCAAACTCTATTCCGCTCACCCTGTCCCGTCCAGGCTCTGTCCCACCCAGCCTCTGTCCCACCCAACTTCTATTCCGCCCAACCTCTATTCCGCCCAGCCTCTGTCCCACCCAGCCTCTGTCCCGCCCATCCACTCTCCCGCCCAGACTCTGTCCCAACCAGCCTCTTCCCCGCTCAGCCTCTTTCCCGCCCTCCAGCTTCCTCTCAGCCCAACCTCCACTCTGCCTCCGCCTCGACTACGTCCCTCCGGACCCGTCCCCTCCACGCCGCCACCCTCGCGTCCACCCTGGCCTCCTCGGCATCCGTCCTCGTTTCCGAATTGGTCGTCGGCCGCCGTCGCCGTCATTACTGTTAAAGGGGACGTGCCGTGGCCGGGGCCGGGGGCCGGCTGAGCGGTGAGCGCCACCCTTGCCGGATTAATTCACTTCGTTACGGGCCGCGGGGCGTGGAAGTCGGGATGGGGGGGAGGGAGAGGAGGGGGCGGGGCCGCCGCGCGTATTTATCTCGCATGCCGCGCGTGCTCTGCGCGCCCGCACCGCCACTCGCCCGGCGGACCGTGAGCCCCCTGCAGCCACGCCCCCCTCCCGCCCCTGCACGTTGGGTCGAAGGGCGGAGGTGGCAAAATAAAGAAATTAAAATTAAAAACGGGTTGACAAAGCTGTTTAAATCCCTTGGGTAGTGCTTCTGCATTTGATTGATTAATTGATTATTTCGTGATTTTTTTCGGGTGCGTCTATTGGGTCATTTTTTTCGCGTCGTTATTTTCATAAGTAAAGTGCATTTTTTTTATCACGGGAGGTGGCGGTGATCTTCCTCCGCTGTACGGTGAGATTCGGCGACGATCTACCCGCCGGTTTGCAGTGTTCTCTCCAAACAGGTATCCCCACCAGCGGAGCACCGCCCCAGCCGGGACAAGCTCCAAGCTACCCACATATCTCCCGGCATGTGTGGTAGTGTAGTGCTTGAACGTGTGTGTGTGAGAAGAGGGAACATTGGACAAGAAAGAGGAAGGAAAGATCGCGCACGGTCCGCGGCCCGTTTGTTGGAATACTGCTCCGGCATTCGCCTAGTTTTGACTGGAGAAACCACGGAAAACGAACGATCAGAGCAGCAGATTGCTAAAAATCATCTCCAGCCAGCAGCTTGAAATCGACGTAGCTATCTGACTAGTGTGAAAATCTGCTACCACCGGCGGGACTCTAGAGGCCTCCAGGTAAGAGGTATAGCAGTGACATCAGCTAATGCTCTGAACCACCTAAGCCTATGTACGCATTGAACTTTCGTACCTTTGCACTAGAGAACTGTGTAACATCTCAATCTAGCAAAAGATGTCCACTTAACTACAAGCCACCTGCTCCAACAGCTCTCATGAAATAACACCTTATTCGCATGTCATTTAAAAAGCTATCGAACCCCAAAAAATAAGAATTTTAAATTAGTTCAATTTAGCTTCAGTTTTTAATGCTTCGTAATTCTAATCAGCCGCCATAACTGTAATGCGGAAAATGTCACTAAATGGAGCGCGTGAGTTCTTGTTAATAAAGCATCAAAATGTGCAGAAAAATGTTCAAACGCATATTTTTCAAAACTACTTTTTCTGTGCTACATCATTTTTTAGAGAATATGCGAAATAGCTTATTTATTATGTCAGTTTCGTCTCATACATATTTCGTAGACTGTCTCTCTCAAATGTACTGAGATATTCCACTGTTCATGGAAACTTTAACATACTATAACCAATTCACTACTCATGGATCTGAGAACCTATTTCATCTAATCTACTCGACCTTTCAAAGCTTTCTGGTTGTTTCTTTATGATATATTTCCAAATGTCCCATGTTGCTACCCAGGGAACAGGGGTTTGTTACAGATGGTCGTCCCGCCGATTTTCTGATACCCATGTTCCCTCGGTATATCATGAACCCTGTAGTCTCGGTAATACCCACGTTCTCAGTGCTAAGTTGGGCAGTGGGTAGACGTGGGTCAGCCCATCACTTAGCCCTTAACACCCCCGCAGGCTGGGCGGGGGGGGGGGACCTTTTGTTTCTTCTTTACTTTGCTTTCGATGTTTTCTATCGTCTTCTTTTAATACTCTCGTGAGGGCTTTTCTTAGTTTTCTGGCTTCGTTTTTGATCTTCATTCTTATCCTGCGTTTAGGAGGATATCTACTGGCGTATCGTTCTAAAACGCAATCGAAGATCCCTAATGAAACGGAAACGACTACGTATTATCGTTCTAAATGTAGCCAAAGCTCTAATGAACCATATTATAATTTAATTAGTTAATTTGTTCTGAACTGATGATACGTCTAACACAAAACGGTGGGATTGGTGGAAACATAAATTGACATCTCAGATTTATTTATCATAATATGATAGTGCACTTTTCAACGATAATTTTTCAACTCCTAGACGTTGGTTAAGTAGAAAAAATCTAAATAAAAATCAGTGTTCACTAATTAAACGTTCTGTTCATGTAAATGCCTTTATTCTTTGTGTGAATGTGAAATAGTACTGGTACTGGTTAACATTTAAATATCCCTCACTAACACGTAAGCCGTAAGCATGAAAAGAAAGCTTCGTAATTTATATCAGAAAGAGACACCTTATTTTAAGTACACTTTCTCAAAATTTGTTTTCGGATGTTTCAAACGTGAGCTTGGAAATCGTATCAAAACCATTGTGTACGGTTGTGTAGTGAATTTGGGCCACTGTGCCGACTCTGCATTGTTTAGGCTTTTATTTTCTTCGTGCGATTCCAGTGTAGACGTTTCCCAGAAGCCCCTTTATTTAAAAATTATTCCAAGGCTCTGCCTCTGCCTAGAGCCCTGCCTATCCCCGTGTGCTCGCGTGATGTAAATGCGAGAAGTTTGGCCATAACTCCATCCCGCAGTCATACGCGGTCGGTTGCTTTTTCATCACAAATGAGAACGCTCACCTGCAGTCTCGCCGCTTGGAGCGCTGTACACGCCACAATTTGAATGTATATGGCGTCGTTTCGGAAAAAGAAAAAGGTCGCACGAAATCTACAAACTTTTTGCTGAATACGTTATTTTGATTATCTCACGTTATTGAACATATTTGAGTGTATATGACGTCAATTCGAAAAAAAGAGACACCGCACAAAATTCTCTAACTTTCTAGTGTATACTTTATTTTGCTTATCTCGCATTATTGAAGGTATTTGAGTGATTGTAGTGCGGATTGACAATAATTATTTGCTGTTGTAAGTTTTCGAGGAAATATACCTTATTGCGTCGTAAACATTCGAATGTGGATATGTGCAAACGTGTTTTAATTTGTGGATATGTGCAAACGTGACGCGAATGAAAAGGGAGTTGAGTTGAGGAATATTTTGTAAATTCCAATTTAGTGAGACTAGCAAAAGAATTTATGAAATAAAATGTCGAGAAATGTTAACTTTCGATTCCCAAGTATCAAAAGCCCTATGTTTTGTTCGTTACAGACGCAGTAAAAACAATGAAACGTATCTTTACGATACCCTCGTTCACCACTGTAATGTTACACTAAATTGCTAGAATGATTTTCACTGATTATTTTGTGTAAATAGGTGGTAAATTTATTTTAGTGAAAATTTAATAAGTCTTAACGGAAAATATGTGGCGAGTGCACTAAGTATCAATTGACTTTGTTTTGAAAATAAAATAACACCTAATGTTTTGGTTTGCTTGTGGTCATTCTAAATTTCTTTTGCTTCGTGAGGACTCTGTATAAAAGTGGATTCGAGGTTTCATGATTTTCAGGTGTCTTACGTCAGTACAACATAGTAGTATTTTGGTACATGATTGAGTCACATATGAATTATATATTCGTAACAAGGTGTTTAGCAATGAAATTTAAATATTGGGAATGTAGATCAAAGAAATGATACTTTCAAGTATTACGATACAATTAAAATTCCCCTACGTTAATGATGAAGCCAATTGTTAAGTGCAAATTCACAATATAAACTTAAATGAATGCTCTTAGGATAAATTGTGATACGTATCATATATCCATTGCTATCGAGGAAAATAAAGGAACTACCTTTTTAACCAGCTAATAAATGAAGTAGAATAGATCACAGCGGCATTTATGAAATACGGCTTGATGTAACATATCCATTCAGTGGCTGACCCCAAATACTAGTTCAGTTGGCACTAGTGATCACAAACACTTCATCAGAGTGGCAATTTCCGCACATTTGCTTGATGGGAACATATTAACTAGACTAATTCACTTGAGTAATAATCCTTCAATCCAGGTTCAAACTAGCCGTTTGGGAGAAAGTAAATACACAGCTATTACACCCATCAATGTATTTCATTGTGACGTATACACACATATATACGTATTCAAAATCAAAAAGTGGTAGGGAAGTTTCACAATAATCGTCTTAAGAGATATTAACAAATGTACGTAAGTAGAACGAAGGGAAGCAGAACTTTCACGGTATTTCATTTTCCACTTTATTTATGAGTAGCAAATTTAGATTAACAATGAACAAAAATTAATTTTAATGCATTCAGTCATTGAAATGCTATCTGTAGGGTCGCTCAAATGTAACTACAGACGCCTCAGTTTGTCTAATGTATTGGCAGCAACATGACATTTGAGGTGACTGTCGACTGTTCCTTTCTCTTTTTAAAATCCTATTGGTGTGGAATATCTCTCTCTATTATTTTACGCACACTACATACGCAGTGTAGAGAAAGTGATGTAATGCAGCAAAAAATGTTCATTTTCTGGCAGAAAGAATTGATATTGTATGTTCCCAATATCGAAAAAGAAGATATTTATTTACGTCAGAATTCATGTTTTGTGGATCCTTGATACGGAAAAATTGATTTATGGTAAAAGGTCTGGACGGACCGATGGACGGACTTCTTTTAGAGGACCAAAAATTGAGAAAATATGAAAAATTGCATTTTAGGTGCCGATAGTTACCAGCTGGGAAAAAGGAAGGCAACACCGAAAAGTTATAAATGCCTAGATTAGAAAATTAACTGGTGCGAGAAAGTCTGTGACATTCTTTAGCACCACTATTTTTTGTTCGTGGTACATATTGTACTTATATTAACGATTTTATAATGTTTTGCAGTTGCGTTTTTATATCTTGTTTTAAAAGTCCAAAAGGGAGGTAGGTGAAGAGGAAACTGATGGATGTAGTGGAGACAAAAAAACAACAAAGAAAACGGAGCTTTAAAAATCACTTAACGTGGCCGCAGGAATGTAAAAAAGATAAACTCCGTATTTCGTGTTGAATTTAAAAATGAAATTCACTTTCTTGTAGACAGAACAATTGTATTTAAAAACCATTAACATGCATCGAGTTGAAAAAAAGTGAAAAGCTGTTCAAAATTCGGCTCCACTTAGCAAACTATTCATTGGTAATTCAATTTAAGTGACCTGTAGTGTCCGTGTTCCAGAGCACTGTAGATTGGCTTGTTTTTCGGTTTATGATAGGAAAGCTTATAGTTTCTTACTATAGTACTTTTCAGAACCACGAAGCGATTATTCTCTGAACCACCTCCATTTCGTCCTTAACTGTTACAGCTTAATATAAATCATGTTCGATATTTTCTAAATGGAATTTTTTTCTGGTAGCTTTGTAAAGGAAATCTCTGATGACACTGCGGTTCAGACATTCTTCTGAATTCACAGACGGCGGGTACTCGTAAAAAGGAGAGAGGACGATAATATCCTCGCGAGATACTTTTAGAATTACAACTACTTTTGCTAGCTGTGTATGTTAATTATGGAAAACGAAAGAAGGATTTTGAAAGAAAAATGGTGAAGCACAAACAAAGCTGGCCAAGCACAAACAAAGCGAAAGGTGGGGTTTGAACCCACGACCTTGAATCAGAGGTAGTGACAGTGCTTCACCTTGCGTCCTCGCTGTCCACGTCGGGTTATTACTGTTAATATATTTTTTTGTATTTTCCGAGGGCCGAATCCTGGCCTGGGTGTAGGCGGTCAGTGTTACCAATGCACCAAGCTGCATGTTCCAGGATTGGCAGGCGAGCACGGACGGCTTTCGCTCCCACCGCAAGGAAATCGCCAGTTGCGTCGTGCGGCTGCCGCGTGGTGCACGGCTCCGGTGACTGGTTGCCATGGTTACACCGCACGCGAAAGCAAATGCAGTCGGCTCCAGTTGTAGTGAACTCGGATATAGTGAACTCTCGGTTATAGTGAACTCAATCACTTGTCTCGTTTCGCTTACATTTTGCTGTATCTCTATTAAAATAAAATAAATCATTATGGAGGAATTCTTTTTAATTTTGATATCATCAGATAGTGAACCTCTGATATAGTGAACCAAAAAGTTAGTTCCAAGAAGTTGCTATAACCGAAGGCAACTGTATATTCCCTCGCGTGGTGCTTTGCCCAACAATGTCACTATCTACGCACGTGAAACTTCTACAATCCAGTAAAGGATTCTTTCCTCTACACAACGATACCGAAGTGAGTTTCGCAGGTAGTGCCGTTGCTGAAATATGTATGCGGCATTTGTGTATCATATTTTCTTTGTGTTGTCTTACCAAGAGATTCCTTCTAGGGATTGATTTTATAGTTTTATCATTTGACCGATTTATCATTATTGGTTATCATTTGGCCGATAAACGAAAATTTGTGTGAACGACGTGTAATGTCGTGCAACGTGTGACGTCGATTAATGTCAGTGGACCAGACTTAAATTCAATGATGGCTTTTACGTGACGTAGCTCAGGCCATCAGGTCTGCTCTTGCACCTGACGACGAAATCCCTCTGCGCTTTTTTCGCTATCTAGAAGAGAGAGAAGGCATCACTCGAGCGACTGAACAGGCGATTTGAATCTAGTATGAAGCCTATTTTTAGGTCAGAAACTTACTCTCAGTAAATCTTCAATATGGGACAACCGGGTTAACTTCCCTCCGAAGGAGGGCGTAGAAATAATTTTCCCCTCTTAAAAATGCACGGCTTCGATTGGGTTTGAATGTTCGGAATTGGGTCTTAATTGGACCTGTATGTCGGTAGTATTAACGGACATCAGCCGTTAAGAGGAGGGTTTCGTCCCTCTGGCTGCATTAAAACGAAAGCAACAATATAGTATTGCGAAAAAGACATTTCATTTCAAAATTCAAATGGAAAGGGAAAGTTCATCTTTCTCTTGCTCCCTCTCTCTCTCTCTCGGTCCTTCTCGCGCTCCCTGTCATTCTCTCTCGCTCTATATCTATCTTAATTTTCTAAACACCTTCGCTGTTGCTTCAGCTGCAGCTAAGCCGAGACCCGCCACCTGGGGAGCCGAATCCTGGCCTAGGCGACGGCGGGCAGTGTTACCAATCCACCAAGCCGCATGTTCCAGGGCGGGCGCGGACAGCTTCCGCCCCCCCTCCACCGGAAGGAAGTCCCCATTAGCGCCCGAGCGGCTGCCGCTGGGTACACAGAAAGCAATTTAGTGCCGCACCGCGCCGCGGTCGTCTGGGGGCCCGGTGATTCCTTCCTCGGAGCCCCCTCCCTGGCCCCCCCACCCCCGCAATTTGGCGCATCAATATTTGCTCGGCCGCCGCCCTGCGCCGCTCGGACTTGGCGGCATCCGGTCACCGGACGACTCCGGAGGGCGCGCTGGGAATGGTGGCCACGACGGGCGAGGGCGGCTTCGCTCGTGAAGCGGTTAACGTGTGAGCACCACTCTCAATAAATAATCAACCCATTAACTGGCTCCCTCCAAATAGTACCGTGAAATATCTCGGTCTAGACATGGATACTAAACTGAACTGGAACCAACACATCAATAGTAAAATACAACAAGCAAAAAATAAGATACACCAACTAAAACCCATCATTAATCGATCTTCACATCTCCCACTCCCAACCGCCATAACCATCTACAAAACTATCATAAGACCACCCCTCCTTTACTCCTGTCCAGTTTGGATCTCCGCTGCAAGAACAAACCTAAACAAGCTCCAAATAGTCGAAAATAAAGTTCTTAGAATATCGCAAATGGTCCTTGGTTGCTCACCAATTTACAGCTCCACAAAGAATTCCAAATTGACTCCATACAACACCATATGATATATCTCTCTACCCAGTTCTATCACTCTGTACCTCAAATTCCACACCTAGACAACTTCAGAGTCCGGAAAACTCTTCATAGAACCAGAATAAAAATAGATATCCATACCAGGCATTCCAAGTCAAATTTTCCGAAATAGATTGTTTTTAGAGGTGTCTGGAGAAGATTTTCTCACCCAAATTAGTTTATAGTTTAATTTTAGGTAAATTAGAATGTAAGCCATTCAATACATATGTAAAGTGTATTATGAACTGAACTATGTATGCTCTGTAAAAAAACATTTAATATAAATTTAAAAAAAACGTGTGGGTCTGTACATTAAATGAACTTGGATAAAACTGGGGATCAAACCGATCATACCGACATTGGATCAAACCGATCAATCGAAGCCGGGAATTTTGAAAGGCAAACAATCCTTTGGACGCTCCCGAAACCGGTCGGGAGCTCAGAGCTTGTCCCGGCTGGGGCGGTATCTCGCTTGTGGGAGATACTACTTGTTTGGCGTAAACATGGCAAGTCAACGGGTAGGGCCAATATTTTCCAATCCTTATACTATTTATTGGTTATAATGATAATAAAGATGAAGTATATTCCCGAGCTACTATTAGGCGGAAAGGGAATAAAACCTCATTTGAAATACGGTTGTTGTTGTTGTTGTTGTTGTTATTGTTTTTGCATTTATTAATAATTTGGTACATGTTTTCTAACAGTTTTTAAAATAGTCATAACATTTTTTTCAAATAATTTATTAGCTTTTGACATTCCGACTCCTCTAAACGTGAAAAACGTAATAAACTTTGTGAAAACAGTTTTCAAAAAGTTCAGAGTACTTGTACAACTTGAAGAAATAACAGACGTTAACACATTGCTTAAAATATTAATAATCTTACTTATCACAATATTTCTGTTCACAATCTCGTATTTACCGGATCAAACTATTTCATGACATTGGAAAAACTACTACACGTTTCGATTGCACCATTCGTTACAGGAAAACTGAACGGGCGTACAACTGATAGTTTTCTTTCACTGCGCCAATGAGCCCGTGGTATACCACGGTGGGGAGAGATTTGGTACTACCACTGGTAGGCAAACGTAACACCATCGCCATACTTACTACGAATTCAACTGACGCGCCGTAACTCTCCGCAACGAGATCCGTATTTTCTGGTCCTACAGTTTCCTTTTCGTGTAGCACTAGTTACGCTGATGAGCTTGTCGCATGATAGAATTACGCGTGGCATGCTACTGCTACCTCTTGAGAGCTTCTACGTTCCTGGTTTTTTGCGCCTTTCAGACCACCGAGCAGAGGTGGCTAGTGAGATGCCACGTTTGCGCGTGACGTTACTTTATTATTATTATTATTATTATTATTATTATTATTATTACTATTATTATTGTTATTATTTATATTTATTCTTCACAGTTTTTACTGGTCAGTATGTCAACCACTGACAGGTATTATGGTCAGGTGTGTGGTTGATTTATTGAAGATTTAGGTGGCTTCTAACAATACGGCATGTATTCAAGATAACTGCATTCTACATATGGTATATACTCCTGGCATCCATATGAAGACACTCTAGTGCTTAAGTGTCATTTTCGGAATCACTCATGTGGCTGATATTATTCGCACAATTGTCACTTTGCTGAAGTTCCACTGAGCTGAGACTTCATTGGCGAGATCCATATATTTTTGGATCTTTTCTTGATGTTTTGCCGATATATGGCGGGTGTTTGGTATCAATAAGGTAAGCCTGCTGATGGTTTCTATCGATGTTTTTTTTTATCGGGTCTATTGCCGCCATCTTGTCTGTCAGTGATAATGGAGCTATGCCAGTAGAGTGTGTGCTCACTTTCAAGAACGTTCTGAGGAACATATTTATAATAGGGCTAGGAAGTGGCGAGTAAGTCCGTTTTCATTGCCAATAATTGGTAGACATACTTCGCCACTTCATCATGCCTCTTATTATATTCCAACTGTGCCTCTGTATTCCAAATTATTATTATTATTATTATTATTATTATTATCATTTTAATGGTACATTTGAATGAATTATTGTACAGATCATAAAATCAAAGCACAGTACATCTATTTTTTTAAAAAGAATTTATAATACATTATTTCCCATGAATTTTCGCACTATCCTTGTTGAAATAACAACTGCCTTCTGCATGAGTTTGTACAGGTCTTCATTCAAACTTAAGCAACTTCATTCAAGTTGCTTAAGGCCGCAAATCAGACTCCTAGGGATGACTCCGGTGCTTGAAACAATTATCGGGATAATGTTGACTCTTTCCATATTTCACTGTTTCTCAACGCGTTCAACAAGATCTGCATTATTATTTTTGTTATTATCATTCCTGATTGGATGACAGTGACACCCCCCCTCACCTAGTGACCTTGAAAGTCCTTCCTCTTTCAACCGAAGTGCATGTCTTTCAGACCACAGCGCAGCTGCTGCGGTGGCGCGACCTGCGCCAGCTGTCGTTCTGCCCTCCGCGTTCCGCCCGCTTTCCCGGTGCCTTGTTTGCCCTCGATCTCCCCGGCGCGGCGCCGTCGTGAGAGGACTCGAATAAATATTTTGACGCAGTTTCGGATGGTCCTGCGGATCCTCGATGATGCTCACCGCGGTGCCCTTTCGAGAGTCTTTTTTTTTGGTCCTCGATGTGCTTTCGCGGATTTTATGCGCCAGCTTTCTCTGGTATATTAATTTGTGTTTTTTTTTAGATATATCTTATCTATTCTGTTAGTAATTTTCTATACCCTTTGAGTGTTAAAATTAATATCAAGAATTTGAATGAAATATCTTTTCTCTCATTACCTTTTTTGTTCATTTGTGAGTTTTACCCAATCATGCAAATTTTCGGACAGTTCCAAATTGATTAATGTAATCGTATACGTGGTATAATTGGAAATATACTGTATTTTGTTAACGCGCGCTTCCCAGTGAGGACCACCATGTTGGCCTACCTCTCGACAGTGGATGAGGACAAAAATTTCTCGAGTGGACCCGCTTGTGTTTTGTGTATAAACATAAGCCAGCGGGCTTCCATAAACATTAGAATCTCTCGGGCAAAGAACTGCATTTGTTGTTTGTTGATATATTGTTTTTTATTTGTTGGCAATATGTTTGTTTTCTTCTCATTTTATTTCCTACAAAGAGGAACAGGTCGTGCTTAGTGTTGATATTTATTTCTTAGTTTTATACAAAAAAAAGCTGAATAATTCGCGAGTCCCCAATCGTTTCCATTGTATACCTACCAAAAGTCTGCTGGTTATCAACATGTTTCATGTATTAATTTTGAATGTTTTACGTAGGGACGCTTTCGCTCTCGTTTTCATTTATCTAATCTAAAACAAGATTAATATGTATTTAGAAACAGAAATTTTTTGTCACACATACGGAACGTTCTGCAACAACAAAGATCATTTCTATTAATGCTAATTTCCAGAGTTATTTTTTCTTCAAAAAACCGTTCGTGGTTCTACCAAAATTGAACCGACGTTGCTTTCGTAGCTAGAGCTACTGCAAAGACTTGTCAAATGACGAGAAGACGTGACGCCCGTCGGCCAAACGACCTATCGATCTCTGTTCATTTCCATGCAGCGCGGGGCGTCTGGGCCCTGCGCTCGCCGGCCGGCCGCCCCCGCCCCGCCCCCGCCCCGCCCCCTTGTAGCCGCAGCCGCTCGCAAAAACGAGACGGATCGCCGCTCCGCCCGCCCTTCATCATCTCCGATGGGCGATGGCCCAGCGCTGGCGGTGGCCGGGCCGCGCTTTCTCATCCTTCTCCTCCTCTCTCTCCCTCTTTATCCTTTGCTTCTTCCTCTTTTATCTTTTCTTCCTCTTATCTTTTCTTCCTCTTACGCTTTCATCTCTTCTTTCTCTTCCGTCTCTTCCTTTTCTTCCGTCTCTTCCTTTTCTTCCGTCTCTTCCTTTTCTTCCGTCTCTTCCTTTTCTTCCGTCTCTTCCTTTTCTTCCTTCTCTTCCTTTTCTTCCTTCTCTTCTTTCTCTTCCTCCCCCATCTCTTCCATCTCTTTCCCCTCTTCCTCTTCCATCTCTTTCCCCTCTTCCTCTTCCATCTCTTTCCCCTCTTCCTCTTCCATCTCTTTCCCCTCTTCCTCATCCATCTCTTTCCCCTCTTCCTCATCCATCTCTTTCCCCTCTTCCTCATCCATCTCTTTCCCCTCTTCCTCTTCCATCTCTTTCCCCTCTTCCTCTTCCATCTCTTTCCCCTCTTCCTCTTTCATCTCTTTCCCCTCTTCCTCTTCCATCTCTTCTTCCTCTTCCATCTTTTCCTCCTTTTCCTCTTCCCTCTCTTCTTCCTTCCTTTTTCATCTCTTCCTCCTCCTTCCTTTTTCATCTCTTCCCCCTCCTTCCTTTTTCAACTCTTCCCCCTCCTTCCTTTTTCATCTCTTGCTCTTCATCTTTCATCCCTTCATCTTTCATCCATTCTTCCTCCGTCCTCCATTTCTTCTTCCTCTTCCTTCATCTCTTTCTCGATCTCTTGTTGCTCTTTCCACACCTCTTTTTCCTCTTTCTTCACTTATACTTTTTGTTTCTCATCCGTCTCCTCAAGTTTCTTCTCCATCTCCTCCTTTTTTTCTTCCTTGTTTTCCTTTCCTTGTTTTGTTTGTTTTCCTTCTCCTCCTTCCCATCGGAACGGGTGTTCATTTCTACCTGACTCGGGAATGCAGTGGAGCATTCATACGCAAGTCCCGCTCTCTAGAGTTCAAATTCTGGACCTTCACTTGGGATTTAACATTTGCGACAGGTATTCACAGAGCAGTTCTACTTCCCCTGCAACTGTTAATTCTTCAAACTTGGTGCATTCGCATTTCCACATCTCTCAGTTCAATGCGCGGAGACCACGCACCTTCGGGCCGGCCCTCGCTTCCTGCCGCCGCGTTGGCACCATTTCGGCATTTCGCATACCCTGCAGCAAATTATGCCAATTTCACTAGCTCTTCCAACCGGTACAAGTGGCTCAGGGCATCAACTGATGCCACTGCTGTATCTTTGACTGGGAGGTCCTAGGGTTTGAATCCCGACGATGGCAGGATTTTTGACACTAGCTGGAAAGGTAGGCCGTTTTCAGCTGCTGATTGGAGGAGAATTCTTGCGTTCGGCTGTTCTGATCAACACCAGGCGAAGGCCGGAACAGTAGCCTAAAAATAGGGTCAAGGATCGCGTGCTATTTACCTTCCTCTTCCTTGTCCTAACCTCACACTTTACTTACATACACACATACATGCATTGCACATATGGAGATAGGAGTTTGGCTCAGGTGGAGATGCGAGTTTGACTCGGCTGGGACGATGCTGGATGCTAGGACGGAGCTGGTGGGAGATACCTGGATGGAGAAAACATTGCACGGCCGCGTGTAGGTCGGCTCCATCCAACGAAGGAAGATCACCATCTCCCATGATTAAACATATAGGACATATACTTACGGGACTAATAACTTTAGCAGTCGACGCACCCGGAAACACGTAATAATAATCAATGTGCGCTTCATTTGCATTACATGCATCAATGTTCATGACGACTGCTCCACCGTTGACAATTTTTCTCAAGAATTGCATTATCTGAGAAACATTACGAGTCACATCCCAAAACTTCACTATATACCTCACTTTAGTCGTCTGTTGAGACATCCGTTGTCACCCTGTGCCACTATTTGCTCGTCCTATTCTCTCGATCGCACTTATAACCCTTGCCACTGCACTGCCTTTGAATCTGATCCCGGTCCGATGTTCGAGTTTAGTGCCCACGTGATGGCCATACGGGAGGGCCTGGCAGAAAGCGATGGGTAAGTGGAAGCGGCGAGTGGGGGTTGATTGGTGTGAGCGCGAGGGAGGTCTGCCGGAGAGCTGGGTGCCGCGATGTGTGGAATCTCGGATTCGACGCACGTAGCACGTAAAAGGGGGCGTATGGACCCAGTGTGGAACACTACCGACCTCCCTGACAGCTCTGCGGAGTTCGGGAACTTAACGTTGTGATGGAGATTTATGAGGGGCTGCATAGTGGAGCTGAAGTGCAGAGAATGAGGGTGTTACGTTTGCCCGATTTTCTCAAAAGTTTGTGATGAGATGTAACGAGAAAGAGGAATAGAAATAGATCGATAATTAGAGAATTGAGCATGAAATGTATAAGAATAAGAAAATATTGGTTCATTAATAATTGACCATTATCTAGCAGACAATGTTTTCATTCACAACCCAGTATGATCTTCATTACCTTAGAACATTAACATCAATAATTAAATTGTAAAAATTGAAAAGAAATTGAAAATTCATTTCTTAGTAAACATTTAACCACATAGGTACATGTCCCACGTTTTGCTCAATTGTTTAATAATTCATCAGCGAGACAAAAATTGAATCTCCTATTGTTACAAATGTAACACTATTCTTAAGGTAAAAATTACAATGAATTGCTAATGACCCTTGTTATTATAGTCGTGAAATAAATTTACATTTACATATTGCTTCAAAGAAGAATCTGAAATTGAAATAGAATTTAGCTTAATACTAACATTTTGAACAAATTTTGTTGTTAAATTCCATTGCTGGATGTTAGGAACAGAACTTGTTCGAAAGATTGGAAGGTTAGTATCAAGTTCTGATATATTACACTAAAAATGAGATAACTTTCGTCTAATTTATTTTTCAAAAATACATAATCTATTTATTAAAATGTTACTGAATTGCATGATTTTAAGTAGTTTTGTTGAAAAAATACGAGTATTAGGGGTGTCCACCGAGCCAAGACTTTAAAATATAAACAGACTACGCAAATCTTTAATCCTTCATCGCCATCGCCACCACCATTGCAAACGTAACCGTCACCATCACCGTCACCGTCACTGTCACCATCGCCATCACCATCACTGTCACCATCACTGTCACCATCACTGTCACCATCACTGTCACCATCACTGTCACCATCACTGTCACCATCACTGTCACCATCACTGTCACCATCACTGTCACCATCACTGTCACCATCACTGTCACCATTACCACTGCCATCGTCACCATTACCGTCACCGTCACCATTACCGTCACCGTCACCGTCACCGTCACCATTACCGTCACCGTCACCATTACCGTCACCGTCACCATTACCGTCTCCATTACCGTCACCGTCACATCAACATCACCGTCACCGCCACCGTTACTGTCGCTGAGTGGTTCGACCTTGTTTAGCTCGCGCCGTCCCTGTCAACCTCTCCTGCCGGACACCGGCAAAAAATCACTAGACTGGCCTACTGAAATTCAGTGTACGCATTTCCTTATGAATATTTGATCAGGCCGCCTTTTGCGTGCCTAATTTATTGTTCAGATATATCATTTGCCGATTATTGTTATATACTAGTGTTGAATTCAATTTAGTTTGGCAAGCGATTGAATGTATTCTCGTAGTTTGCTTTCGAAGCTGTTGGCCGACGATCCATTTATCAAGTTGATTGGCTATTCCGTGCATGTTCGGCATGGAGTTATGTCACTGGCATTTCTGTAAAGAATGATCATCGGATAATTTTTTGTCCAATAACATTTGAGTCATCTCATTGCAGTCACTTAGAAAAATCGTTTTATAACAGCAGACAGAGATGTTTCCCATCGATCAAATTCTATTTTTATTTCTTTGAACCACACGAAAGTCCTATAAGTTATAAGAGTGCACTTGAATCTTGCCAATATTTTCGGCACTATGCCTCCCTGTAAAGGGTCTTCGTTTAAGAGAATAATGGAAGTGTCCCCAGTCCTCGGCTGTCATTATTACGAGTGACTCATAGTACTGTTGCTCACAGCCCAGCTGGGGTGCATGTCAATAGGCAAACAGCTTTGGATGGTTCTGGTGGACCCTTTCCATGTCCGTCCAGTCAAGATTTGTAACATCCGTGATGACTCCTCTTTTATGTCTTGATTTCATTAGTATGTCAATTAGGACAAAACGTTCCCAATTATTGAAATCGCTTCATATTGGAATATAGGGACCAAATGCGATGAAACGTTTTGTGGTAAAATTATAATTCCTTAATGAAACATATTTGTATAAACTTTTTATATTAAAGACAACTAAACGAATTAAGCGACTATACTAAAGAACTTAGTAGTTGTGGAATGTTCTCGGTGCCTTCAGAAAGCTTATGATGTATGATTACAGGGCGACCAACAGAAAAGAATGGTAATGTACCAGCATTTTCTACCAAATACAATAGAATTGCAATTTACTGCGTATTTTGCAAGTTGCATACAATTTTATTCACGGACGACCATATGATACTAGGAAACTGTGAAGGCGAATTATATTGATGGCATCCTCTGAAAATCCTGACATCGATTTTCTGCAACATTACGTAATTTTAACTGTATTATGTATATTATTCTTTATGTATTATGTAATAGAATACCATATAAGGGTACGAGAAAGTAAAATGCAATATCAAAACGTTTTTCATCTCTAGGAACACACAAATTAAAAAGAAATATTGGTCCCCCCTTTCCAGCACAGACCCGATGCACGTGCTTTGCTTGTGTACTTCTGACTATTACATAAAGTCGTGTCATCTGTTAAGAACAGAAAGTGAAAAAGCCTTCTTCTTATCATCGTTATCAATACATTTGGCGGTCGTTTGAAAGGCATTGTGCACAATAACTCAACGATTATGTTAGCATTTTAGAAAGTCCTAAACTGCAGGTATAAACCATTGAGCACGATGGTGAAAACTCTGATCTTATTGACATGTTTGAATCAATTAATTGAGACTCCTGACAAATAGTGATTTTTTACATGATACTTAACAGACGTCACGACGAATGTTTGACGTTTACGCAAAACTACACGAAGCAACCACCGCGAGGACGAAGCCTTAGGACCCCTTCACACGGCGCCACGTAGCAGAGCTCCGAGTGGCGCATCTGCTGGCAAAGCATTAGTTTAAATGGAGGTATTCACACGAGTGGCGCAGTCGCGTGTCCCGCGAACTCCTCCAGAAGCACAACCGCGCGTCTGCGCCACCGCCAGCAGAATACTCTTCTAAATGGCAGCCTTCACACTAGACCACTTGGATGCGCCACTGAACCGGCTTTTACCTGCTGGCTGCCTTTCGGCCGCTGAAGCCCACAGCAGTGTAACTCACGAATCCTTCCTCTCTCGCGGTCAGTAGCGGTTGGCCGTGACTGCATACTGCCGCTTGTCGGTGGCGCCACCCAGTGGCTTCATGTGAAGGCTGTCATTCAGGATGCATAAAATAACCGTTATACGCAGACATCGCCTCTGCACTTTCAATAGCAGGCGTGGGTGCGTGGGCGATTGGCAGTGACTTCTTCCGCGCGACGCGGCAGGCCTTTGTGAGTGGGTGGGGCGGAAAGGGGGCCGCGAGTACAAAGCTCCCAGAGGGCAGCGCGCGCCGACTAATGGGCCGCGCCCACAGCCACGCCCCCTTGCGCTCGCGCGCTGACTTTCTGCTTCATTTCATTGGCCTGCTGCTTCATTTCCTGCTGTGTCGTCTATGGTGGTATGACTAAATCTGTCCAGTCTCGGGAAAGCCGGGCTTGACGAGCCTGCAAAATGTTGGTTTCAAAACTATCGCGACTCTTTGTACGAACAATGAAGTAGGTAGCAGCAACGTCCGCTAAACTTTGACGATCCATCATTTTTTTGTTTCGTGGATACTGTGTGCAGGCCATGTCTCTTACAGTTTGCCAATTAGGACTTGGTTTTTGACATCGATTACGTTTTACAAAAGCCTGTTGGATTTCCGGTCTTCACATTAATAGTAAATATAATTACATAATCTGTATTAAATATAATTAACTTTAAATTAGATTATTCAGATATTCAAAATGAATGTGGCTTGAAACATGATTTAAGAAAATTAAACAATAAAATTAAACTGCAAACATGTAGTTTACTCCGATCATTTAGCCTCAATAACTCATGTTTTCATTTTTTATCATTTCATTTCTAGGTAGTTCATAATTTGGACAGAACTTTATTACAAGTTCTAATGCTTTTATTATGCGAATAATATGTAGGTATCAGCGGTGTCGCGTTTTACAACTGTCGCCTGGCTCGTCAAGCCTGGCTTGCCTTTGCAAAGGTAATATATCAAGAAGACATTGCTATCGAAGAATACATAGAATCCTCCAAATCACGGAATTTTTATAAAGGTTGGTTTACATGAGCGAATAGAGATGGTTTCACATACTCTATTTTGCATAAACTGTTGCACCGAGGAATCAGCAGGCAAAAGATGCAGATCCAGCGTGAGCCTACCTATGGGTTCATGGGGTCATTTGACCTACCCTCTAACTTTGCCTTGTCTTCGCCTCACTCCCCCCCCCACACACACACACATACACGCACAGATGTTCGGCAGGTACATATCTTCTTGATTGCTTCAGAACGTGACCTGCCACTACTTTGCATAAAGAATTGCCTGAAAACAGTCGAAAATGTCAGTATGTAACATCCTTCTATGAAATTGCTTCCCTACATGACTGATGAAATAACGTCCTTGTATGAATAGAACGTGACCTGCCGAACAGCTGAACATAAAGAGTTGCTAAAAAATATGGCGAAGTGAGTACGTAACTTCATTACATGAAATTTCCCAATATATATTTATTGGCACAATGTGGTCATTTTCGATTTCTCTACATGCAGTAGAAGTTTTTAATAGTTTATTGAGACACATGTATACATACATATAGACACAGTCTGGCACTACGCTACTACATATTTTAGGAGACTAGTTGGGAGCTTAGTAGTCCCGCCTGGCGCAACTACTACACATTTTGGGATCTCAGTTAGCTTGCCCCACCTGGCGCTTCTACTACACATTTTGGGAGCTTAGTTAGCTTGCCTCGCCTGGCGCTTCTACTACACATTTTGGGAGCTTAGTTAGCTTGCCTCACCTGGCGCTTCTACTACACATTTTATGGGCTTAGCTTGCCTCGCCTGGCGCTTCTACTACACATTTTGGGAGCTTAGTTAGCTTGCCTCACCTGGCGCTTCTACTACACATTTTATGGGCTTAGCTTGCCTCGCCTGGCGCTTCTACTACACATTTTGGGAGCTTAGTTAGCTTGCCTCACCTGGCGCTTCTACTACACATTTTATGGGCTTAGCATGCATCGCTGGGGCGGGATGCTCGGAAGGGAAAAAGCCTAGCAAGCCGACGTGAAGATCGACGACGGATCCTTATATTCCACCGGGAACACACATCACCACCTCTCGGCCATCACATACACTACACTCAAGGGACTAGTGTCTGAAGTAGACGACGCGTCCGGAAACAATCAATAAACAGTCACTTTCAGCTATATCATTTTAAATAATTCATAATTTTAATTGAACTTCAAACACACATATAGATGTGTTGCTAAATGGTACCCCCGGATAAGATGGTAAAGCATTTCCTTAAACAAATGACATATGGGTAGTAAAACTATGACTCTAACATAATAATAATTTTGAAAGGTTTCTTAGCCTCCCTCCGTCCACCATCCCCACCACCACCACCACCACACCACCTCTCTAGAGGGAAAAAAGTGTTTTGTATTTTAATTTTTTCAACTTAGCATTATTTTATTATAGTTTAACTTCTCATTCGTCATTTGGTTTTAGGAAACAAATGAATGTTTACTATCTTATCCGGGGATATCCTTTGCCTGTTGTTGAGCTGAATCGCGAACCTCATATGGATCTATGCTTTTAAATGGCCTGTTGCAACCGCCTGGACACCGCTTTTGATGAGCCCTGTCCATCGGGCCGTTGGTAGAAGGTTCGGTCAGTGGATCTATTGTTTCGTGAAATGCACTGTGTGATTTAATTTGCTCTGCATTTTTATCACGTTTCTATTTTTCTCTCCAATATCATGGATTGAATTTTGCTGTCAGTAATTGGTTTCGAACGTATCCTGGATCAAATACTAAACGATGCATTTCAGCCGGTATTGAACCTGGTGGTTATGGAAAGTATGACGCTTCTTCTTTAACACAATAACTTGTGTTTGAGGTGTGCAATATTGGAAGGAATCGCACTCGCGTTTATTCAACAATAACAACTTTAATTCACGTTTATTCAACATTAATTACTTAGTTAAACACTTTCATAGTATATTGTCGTGGCATCATCTTGAATTGTTTATTTTAGTTTCCATAGATAGCTTGCGTCATTTATTTATAAAATTAACACAGTAACATACGAAAATAGTAATAAAGTACTTTAAGTCAATATGTGACCTCACGTTAAGCACCTACAGATTTCAAGTAATATATTACTTAAAGTATGTTTCACGATATGATATCACATTCGTTTTGGTAATTCTATAAAACATCTTTCTTCAAACAACTGAGTTATCCTAAGACAGTTGCTCAAAAACACGTTCAATTTATATAAGGAAACTTCCGTTTATGTATGAAATACCCTACCCAAAACTGCAAATGACCATTGAATTTAAAGATATTCAAATATGAATTTTCATTGAATAAAGTTTGAGAAATGTCTTGAGAACAACTTTCATCCATTCTATTGAATAATGTTTCTATTTATAATTCTGTTAAATAATAGGCATGTTTTTTCAAATCTTTAATCCTTTTCACGATTCATGGAATTCGAAAATGAAAATGGTCCATTCTCGTCATTGACCCAAGGAGGGCATTAATATGCATCAAGACTTACGGAGCGCCAGTTGGTGTGTAACTAACAAGTCGTCGATAGAAAATATTTAATTCTTCGTCAGAATTCGTTAGGATTTGAAGGTTTCGAGTCGTTTTCACGATTCATGCGGAAAGATGATTTAAATGGTACCCTCTGTACTGAGGTGTGGGTGACCGGAAGTGGGCGTTCACCGACAGAATTTGCACTGTGACATGCGGCGCACCAAGATTTATGGGACTGAAAGATTTGAATCGAAATTGAGTTGCAGCTGTTCTTAAGTAGGTGAACGGAGGGATTATAGAGTTCCCTCGTGACTTATGGAGCGCCGAACGTTTCGCAGTGACTAGCAAATTGTCAACACCAAAGATTGAATGCTTCGTCAGAATTCGTTAGGATCGAAAGGATTCGTCAGGATTTGAGAGTTTAGGTAAAGTTAAAATATCGAACAGTTTTGACGATTAATGGGATTACAAGATTTGAATACTCGTTATTGGGACCAGAGGGAATATTGAGTTGCACAGTACCTTGAGGAACGCCATGTAGAGCGCACTAACTAATAAATCGCCGACTTTAAAATTTTGTACATTGCCAAAGTTCGTTGGGATTGGCAGGATTTGAAGTCTAAAGTTTTTAAATCTCGAATACTTTTCACGATTCACGGAATGCCAATATTAGAATGCCTGAAATTCGATATGGAATTGCGGCAGTGCGTAAGTGAGAATCCACAAGGTGCATAGAATTGCACGGGTGGCGTGTGGTGACCAACGATTCGTTGATATAACATATTTAATTCTTCACCAGAAGTCTTTTTTTTTGCATGATTCATCAGGATTTAAAGACATAGTCTTCGAATTTAGAATTGTTTTCGAGATCCAGAGACAGAAAACTTCGAATTCATTCGAAACTTCGAATTCATCATTCTTATTATTGAAGCGTGGCAGTTCAGAGGGCGCACTAGTAGTTTTGGTACGGCATAGCGTACAGCAACCGACTGTATTTTTAGCTTCTGCTCATGTGCCAACTCGAAATCGAACACGACGTGATAGCGGAGGCTGCTATTCCGCCAGATTTAGCGGACGACTTATATAGCGTGCTAATCAGTTATGCTGTATCCAATCTGTTCCCAACTCTGCCAGCAGAGTGCTGCGAGCTGTAGGAGTATATTCCCAAAATTCAACATGACGTTGGTGGAACTAATCTGCATACATGATTATATATACATGTACTCTTTGTTAAATTTATTTCAGAATGTAATAATTTTATAAAAATATATGTATATACAGAGATCAGTGGTTGCTGGGCAGGTATAATGGAACAAATGCGAATCAAGAGGATGTGGGATTATGAGAATTTAGCACGTCACCCCAGTTTGGAACTTCTTCCACTTCGACTGAAACATTTGCGCAAAACTCCTTTCTCGATTTCCCCCGCTATTGATATCGACATTGCTGTCAATTGCTGTAACACTTCGCCGTGCCAATACCTCCTATTATTGAGTCGTGGCCGTCCAGAGAGGGCGTTGAGTCGCGAGACGTGACTTGCGGGTCGCCGGGTGGCGCGGTGACTAATAAGCCGTCCGCACCCCCGGCCGGCAGCCGCTGACCCTGTTTCTGCTTGTGCCCCGCGGCCCCTCCGATCGCGGGCCCAGCCCCCTTCGGCGCCGCGCCGCCTTTGTTCGGCCCCGCGGTCAACACTTGCCGCTCCGAGCCCCCAGCCGTCGCGGCGTCCGCGGCGCCCGATGGCTTGATTTATCGTTTCTCGCGCTCCGCCCGCCCGCCCCCGCTCGCCCCGCCCATCCTTCCACGTCCCTCCCCCCGTCCGCGCCCTGCCGCTCTCGCGGCCCGCCTCTCTCGCACCCCGCCCGGGCCCCGCCCTTGCACCGCTCGAACCCCAACCGCATCTAGCCCGTTCGCCGTCTGCGCCCCACCGGCCCCGCCCATCCTGTCGCGTCTTTCCCCACTATCGTCCGGCTCCCTCCCACGTCTCGCCCCGCCCTCACCCACGTCCATACCCACCCTCATAAACGTCTCTCCCCGCTTACCCCCCCCCCGCGTTTCCCAACCACTTCCCGCGCACTTCCCGCCCGCTTCCCGCTTTTCTCGTAATGAAATGGTTGTTAAAAATAGTTTCGCTTCCCGCTCGCTTCCCGCTCGCTTCTCGCTCGCTTCCCGCTCGCTTCCCGCTCGCTTCCCGCTCGCTTCCCGCTCGCTTCCCGCTCGCTTCCCGCTCGCTTCCCGCTCGCTTCCCGCTCGCTTCCCGCCCGCTTCCCGCCCGCTTCCTGCCCGCTTCCCGCCCGCTTCTCGCCCACTTCTCGCCCGCTTCTCGCCCGCTTCCCGCCCGCTTCCCACCCGCTTCCCGCCCGCTTACCGTCCGCTTCCAGCCCGCTTCCCACCCACTTCCTGCCCGCTTCCAGTCCGCGCTCCACCCGCACTCCGCGCCCGTCCCTCCGCGCCCCGCCCACCGCGCCAGCCGCGCGCGCGGGCGCTAATGCAATTTCATCGCTCATCCCGTTGTCGTTGGGAATTAAAGCCTCCGTCCTTCCGCCGGCGGCGCGCAGCCGGATCGCACTTGCCGCCGCCGTCCCCGCCGTCGGAGTCGCAGTCATTCCCCCCCCCCTGCTCCGCCACTATTCATTGCAACCCCCTCCCACGCCGATCGCCTCACCAACGGCATCGACGTTCTCGCTCTCGCCTTCTCCCCACACTCGCCTGCGTCCATCCGCAATTTCCACCCACTGCTTCCGCGCCTCTCTTCGCGCCTTTCCTACAGTGCTCGAGCGAATTCACCGGTCCCCTCATCCGGTAGGAAGAACTAGTGGTGCAAAATTAGCACATACATTATCGCCTATAGTAATGTTTACGTATTACTATTTATACAGCAATTTCTGTTCGAATTAACAATCTCAGTCATCAGTTTTTGTAAAACTCAAATTTTCGAAGAAATGTACATGACCTTATTTCAAACTATCTTTAAGGACAGATTTGATTTAGAGAAAGAAACTGTATCTTCATAAAGGTAGTTGTGGGAAGACGCCGAACAATTCTTGAACTTTTGCAATTTTCCAAAAATCAGAGTTTTCAACGAACATGAGATTTTCACCATTCTCTTAAACGCCTTTCACACTATCCAATAACTAAATTTAATCACAAATGGTGGAGCCAATTTTTTGAAAATGTTGAAAATGTCTCAGAGGATTCATGTAAAGTACCATCTAAATTAATATTTCGGTTTCAAATTCAAGGGGCTGCGACATCGGCCAGATCGATTGGGGAATATCAATTTTGGAGGAAATCGGCAGAACGGTTTAGCCACTAGCGTTGTTCACAGACGGACGGACGGACGGACGGACGGAGGAACAGTCAGAAAGGTGTTTTGCCGTCATTCAATTTTTCGGTGTCAAGGACTTACAACACATGGATTCTGACTACATCACGTGATAAAGAAGTTAAAAAAATATTTTGTATCTACTGGATTTATCTACTTTTCTTTACCAGGGTCGTGTCATGAGAGTTTTTCTGGCGAATACACTGTTTTTTCGGCCAGCATTGCATAAGTTTCTCTCTACTGTGTAAGCGGTAGTGAGAAATTAAAAATCAATCGTTTTCATTGCCTCCAATAAAACTATTTCTATTTCTTCCACTTATACTTATTTATTCTACTTTGTCTGTCTGCTACTTCTATTTTTTACTTCCACTACTTCTACTTCTTCCATTTCGATTTTTTCTGTTTCGCCTTCTACTTCATCTACTTTTACTGCGATTTCTACTTTTTCGTTTTCTATTTCGTATTCTCCTACTCAAATGTCCTCTGTTTTGTCTTCTCCTACTACTTTGTCTCCTTCTAATACTATTTTGTTTATTTCGTCTTCTTCTACTTCGTCTTTTACTTTTTGCTTCTACTTGTCTTTTATTTCATCTTCTTCTACTTAGTCTTTTACTTTTTCTTCTACTTCTAACTCTTGTGAAGTAATCATGTGATGAAGGCATGTGAAAGTGTTCATAAGTATTCGAAGATTTGAAATATTTGAAGGAAAAAATACAGGGAAGATAAATTTTCAAAAATATTCTTTCGGATTTCAACCTTCTAGAATTTGGAATGGTATATCCCTAATGTACTGAACTACAAGCATTCGTTTGTGAATGACTCATGATTTTCCTTTTTTTCCTGCTTTCCATCACACCACTGAGTTGCTCAGGCAAGTATGAATAAAGAGCATCTAAGCAAAAGCAGAATTCGTTACCCCTACAATGGGACTCGTCGTCCACAAATCCATTTACTTTCCCTCGAATGCTCTTTCTTTGTCGTTCCATTATCACACATTCCTTCTCCAGTGTTCCTGTTTATCGCACTCCTTCATTACTGCCGTTTCATCTCTTGCCTCTCTCGCACAGTATATTTAGTAGCTTCTAATTCATTATCCCGTTTAACCAAACTCCACTAATGCAATCTCCATTTCTTTCGCTTCCCTCATAATTGTAGACTTTCAAGTTCTCCTTATTTTCTTCTGTAATGAATGTAGCAAAGTTTTATTCCTCGGCGCGTCCTCCCTTATTTCGTCCCCAGCATATTCCACTTCTCCAAATTTTTCGTCACCAAAATTCTCTCATTTCCTCGATGTTTTCCGACCTGCGTCCCTCTATCCCTTTCTCTCTCTGCCCGGCCCGAGGGAACGATCGTTGTCCGTAGGCGGCTGAGGAAAGGGAAAGAAGTGTGATCTTAATTAAATCTGAGTTTTGCTTCGTGCTACCAGCACGTTTCGCGCAGTTTTAAAATGGATTTCCCTGAGAGAGTTTTAAAGATGCTGTGGTCTCTACTTAAAAGGACGTTGTAATAAGGATATTAAACAGAAACCAGCTGTGTGGGTTTCGATATACTGTTATTCCCTGACAGACGAGGCGAGTTAAAAATGCCTCTCCATAATCTGGTTTCGCGTTACGTATTAGAGTGTTGAGCAAACTGTACTTCTCAGAAAATACCTGACCCTGCTGGATATTTATATTGATCGTGGCAAATCTGTTTTAATGAAGACACTGTGTTAAATGAAAAGAATTCGCCAATAAGCGTGGCCAAAAAGGGGATGAAAATGAAAATGGACTATTTTAAGCTTAATAGTTTTGGGTAAAATATTTAAACTTATTGCTCGTTTTCCATTAATTTTGTTTATTGTTATTTGTATTCTTTAAAGTTATTCAAATAAAACTTCATCATCATTACTTCAAAGTGTTTTTATGCGATATTCATGCGCTTGTTTCTTATATCTTTTATCTTTTAAATTGTATTTCTTCATTGTAAGACCATTTCTCTTAGAAAGTCAAAATAAAAAGACTCCCAAGGAACCAGGGTTTACTACCCATGTTTAAGTATGTAAAAATGTTGTACCTTCAAATAAATGATCGAATGAATATTTTAGAAAATGTGCGGTATTTTTGCGGATGCTGTTCAGAATTAGAAAATTGCAAAAAATACAATAAACATTTTTTGTGGTAAGACGTTCAAAAAAGATGATTATGTTTGCCTTCAAATAATTTTAGTGAATTTATACTACTTTTTTTTTAAAACTTTGGGTTCGTCTTAAGCCATTTATTTTAAAAGATATTTTATATGGCATTAATATTCTTTTAAAAGGCAGTTGATGCGAGAAAAACTTCCATTTTCATTGTGTGGATAAATTTATCCGTAAAATCACAAGTGCCTCCTCGTTTGACCGGAATAATCAACTTCATCGCGATCTTGGCATTCAATCCCTGATATCATTCACAAAACAATTAAACCACAACTTCTTCCTACGCCTCCCTTCAGCCCTAAATATAACCAGCATTCCAATAGAGAAAGCATCTTTATCATATCCAAGAATTAATAAACCAAACCCCTCATGATGCCATAAATAGTAATTCCTCTCCCCTGTATCTCACTCTAACATCGCCAACCAAAAATACATAAAATTAACAAAAAAGAAAACAGGAGTCCTATTGAGTTAAATTCTAGTGTATGTAGTGGAATGAGTGTTATATTCTGAAAGTGTGTTCTGAAACCTTCACATGTAAAGCCTTATGGATGACCGGTGAATGTAAACAAAAGAACTTAAAATAAAAAAAGAGAAGTTCAGAGAATGAAGAAAAATGAATTGCTATTCGCACGATCTTTCGTCTGATTAATGAAAATTAACTACATTTCTAATATGAAATGAACTACTTTTCTAATAATTCATTCTCTTTACGAGATATTCATGTGTTCTGCGTGTGAGTCGGCACAAGGTTTAGAATTTTAAACCTTTCAAATGACGGGTTTAAGGGGACGTAATTTTCGTAATTTCTCCATAATTTTAATTGGAATAAAAATAAAAATAATTGGCCCGAGTATTGAGACAAAATTACTCTACTTTCTTAAATCACTAACATGAGGATAGCTTTTGTAATTGCGACATTATAATTTACATTTTTTGAAGAACCACTTTTTAATCGTATTTCAATAATTATTGGAGATTCTAATAATATCTCCAAAGTTGAATGTACAGATCCACTCTATCTCTGCGACATCTTTAGAAAGGTGTGGTATTTAGAAATAATACGCGTGAAATGTGTATTATTTTACTTTCCAAGAATTTTATAATTTTATATTCTTGGAGATTTCACGGTTTGATGACGTATGTAAAACTATTTTTCAGTTAGCCACCGATTTGGGTGACATAATATGAATGGAAATATCACTATCTAGACGCTCCTGTTACCGCGGTAAACACATCAATTCATGATTTATCCTTGAACCTCGAATAGCCGAAAATAAACTGAGCAAATACGCGGAGGATCTGGTCCCGTCAAACTGTCACTGTTGACGTGCTTCGTGAATAGAAAAGCAAGCGGTACACTGTGTAAGGGGGATCCGCGCCATAAACCGAAGATCGAACGATAAGCCCCCAGCAGACAAGGCCCCCGTGTTCTGTGACCCCAAAACGGTGCGGGCGGGTCAGCGACCCCTGCGATACGCCCGCCTTTGTGGGCAGCGGGCATCTGCTCCACTCCGTATAGAGACATCGCGGGCCTTTGAGCCACGGAATGGACACTGGATGTTCGTTGTCAAAAAGTCAGTCGCGAAGAGAACCTGCCGTACGGCACTTCTGAAAAAGTGTTATTCAAAAATCCCTTTACTAACACCGTCTTCTTTATTTCATAATTCCATACTTTTTGAACGTAATAATTTGGCGACAGTTCAATTTATATTTTTGTAGCATTTATTATTTAAATCAATGGCATTACGTGACCGACATGATGGACGAACTCGAGACGTGATCTCAGATTCTTACACTTAGACCCAGTATCTTCTACGGCCACTAAACGTCATGTTTTCATTCTTTCTAAAGATAACGACATAACGGCATGACATCTGCAAGTTGTATTTGATTTTTATTTACTAAATGTATCTCTGAATGTTTCAATTTTTATCTATAAATTTATGTATTACGTGGTTAGGCGGAAGAGCGGCCCTGATGGCCCGAGTCACGTCACATAAATAGTCATTATTATTATTATTTTTGTTATTGTTATTGTTATTATTATTATTATTATTATAACGAATTTTTATTTACAGAAAATATCCCAATAATCCATAACAGATAAAAATATTTTTTCTACCTCGCCAGGGTTACGCACTGTGGTCCATTTCTATGTTGCCTGCTTTCAGCCTTCCATCACATGTATTGTTCAATATATTACATTCCATGTTTTAAATTTCCTTTGGAATGACATATCAAGGGCATGATTTTCTTTCGAATGGATTTTCTTTCCTGTTATTGGTTGTGTCCTTAGCTCCTCATTGATGTGAATTGAAAATAGAAGATAGTTGAGAATGTGGGTTTTGCTGGTGCTTCGGCTAATTAATTTAGGAATAAGTCCAACGTAAGTGTGTTCTCTTAAAATTTTTATTTATCTATGCATTTCATTTTATTTGTGATATTTTAAAACCAAATATATGTGTTTAATTAAAATTTTCGATGATTACATTCCGAAAATTCAATGTTGATAATTTATACTTAATTTTTACTAAATATTTTCACTTTATTATAATAATTTATACTAAATATTTTTTTCAAAAGAATTTAAGTTTCAAATTATTGTTTCAAAACATTTTCTGGAAAACGACCTAATTTTATTTTTTATTTATTTACATGTATTTATAATTGCATTAACAACTTGGTTATTTATGACTATTACAGATATTGTACTACAATATTGTGATATACCAAAATGACGAACCATTTTTATTATGGAAATGTCATTTTATTTGACATAGAATAAAGGGATGTCAATAGATGATCGCGAGGGGTCGCTATGTGACAAATAAACAACTGGCGTTAAGGATTATTTTCGTTAGGTTGAAATGACAGAGCAGAGGCGGAATAAGCATTGTTTTGAGAGACAAAAGAAAAAAACATAAAATTCGGATGCTTCCGAATTTTTGGAAGAACATTGATTTGCTAGAACAATGCGGTGATAAGCGGGTCAGCTGGTGATATATTTTATTAGATCGAGGAAAGACTGTAATTGACAGTTGTTTAAATTAACCATCGTTTTTTATATTAGGATAGAGCGTTCTTGTAGGAAGTAAAATACGTGCCTAGGCGTCCACCCGAGACGCATGTGAGGGAAGCAACGGATTATAATAGTATCGCCGGGAGAATTTGGAACTGGATCACGGACATGAGGCGAGGACTTTATCCAGAAGCAAGATTCTGCTGCGTCGACGGAGAAAGTTCTACGGGGTGCCATCGAACGAAGATGTGGAGCGGGCGCGAAGACTCACGAATGGATAACAAGGTTTATAATTATTGTAATACGGAGAAAACTGGTCATGACCAAAGAATGATTCATTTTTTATTATCGTAATAAATTATAATTTGTTAAGTTGAAAGAAAGCTGATTATCATTGTTCGTTATGTGCAATCCAGCATTTTAATAAGATTTTCAGATTCCTGGCCATTCCGTATGGATGGCAGATTGAATAATTGGTTGCAGAGTAAATAGCAACAATTATGAACTCGAATCCCAATTTACTGACCTAGCTCAACATAATTTTGTAAGGAGATATATTTAAATTACGTAGGAATCATTAGGTTTCAAGTGTAACCTTTTTCTGGCGTCCAAATTACATTTATCAGTAATAATTATATTTCAAATTGGCACCAGTCAACGTCGGGCATGTTTCAATATGGTGTATATATACTTTAACCAAAATATTTCATGTTATAACCATGTATTGTAGTATATTGTATATATGTTGTGTATTGTATATTCATTGAAGATAATTGTTAATGAAAAGTCAAGAACACTTCTGTATTTTACGCTCGCGCTTTCTTCTGAATGCAGAATGTCAAACCAATGATTTACTATAGTTAAAAAAGGATGATGTGCATAAAAAGTAAGGGATTTGAAATAAAAAGTAAACGATTGAAACATACTTCCTCTCCAACCCTCCCTGCGTTTGGGAAGGAGATCTCACAGTCACTTTTCTCCGCCGTGATATCAGAACGCGTATTTAGCAATAATAGTTCAGTTTCCAAGTGTGGCAGATCCGACCAGTCACAGGGCGATCTAGTGGTGGACTAAGTGGATCTGGTGGCGTCACTCAGGCAACAAAATGTCCTAGCAATTTTGTTGGGAATGAACCTTTAATCAAAGGTGTCGTTACAGAATTATTGTACATTCTGGAAATATCCGACATTGAACCAACACATGTTTAATTTTCCTTCCTTAAAAGAAGAAAAAACTGAGGATATTCAAACCCACAAAAATCGAGATTGCGACCAGAATTGAACTCGCTATCAGTGTTTGATATAAGACGTCAGCGTGCTTAATTGTAAGCAATCAAAGCGACTCCACAGCTAGTTACATGAATGAATGGATGAATTATTCTCATGCTCGCATCCATCGCCTGTAAGTCAAACTATTCTACACGCACACTGTTCAATTCACACTGGATGGAACGCTAGATTTAAAAGAGCATTTCAGATAACAGTGTATAATCAACGAGAATTTGACCGACAGACCGACAGCAAACCTAGGAAGTTTTAACGGAATCGCTACTGAAAAAATAAAATTGCTCTTGGGCGATTTAATTCACTATTTATTTCAAGCAGAATGAGGATGAATTTGAGAAATGATAAAAAAAACCTTAGCAACAATTGTAATCAAGTATCAACCTTATCAACTACAATATGAAGTCGGTAAATATTGAAACCTTATCCAATCTTTGCATCTGTGTTGAGAACCGATCAATAGCTCAAAAAACTTTAATTAAAATTTTTTATACGAGAGCGATGGTTGTGCAAATAAAAATACAACGTAACCAACCCCCCCCCCCCCTCGGTTGGTTGGTTAGTGATTCCTGGCGCGTCAACAGCTTAGATCATTAGTTCCGTAAGTGTAGTGCATGTTTTTCTCGAGAGATGGCTGTTATCTTTCCCCACTGGATGGCGAGATGCGAAGCCGACCTACTATCGGCTAGCGGAGTTTCCCCTAACCAGGACTCTCCCACCAGCCGGGCACCAGCCCCAGCCGGTACGCCCTCAACTGGTCTCCCGGAATATGTGATAGTGTAGTGCATGTTAGTGTAAGTGTGTGAGGAAAGGGAGAGAATAGGACAAGGAAGAGGAAGGAAAGATCGCGCGCGGTCCGTGGCCCGTTTGTTAGGGAACTGCTCCGGCATTCGCCTGGTGTTGATAGGAGAAACCACGGAAAACTATCGATCAGAGCAGCCGGCCGCTAGAATTCACCTCCTGACAGCGACTGAATTCGACCTAGCTGAAAAGATAGTGTCGAAAATCCTGCCTCCGTCAGGACTCGAACCTAGGACCTCCTGGTCAGAGGCGCTGCAGTAACATCATTTGCAGTGATACACTGGGCTATCGCTCCTGGTACCCCGTCCCCTCCTCGGAAAACCAAAGGCATCCGGGCATGCACGCGCGAACAATCGCAGGCTCCGAGACCGTGCATACTCACGACCGTTCTCATTCAGGTTTTCATTCACAATTCTCCGCCACACAACGGCTAAATTCGATCTAGCTAAATAGCCAGTATCGAAAATCCTACCACCGTCGGGACTCGAACCCTTGGACCACCCAGTCAGAGGCATTACAGAGACATCAGTTGACGCCCTGAGCCACCTCAGCCGGTTTCTCGCCCCCGAGAAATTCCTGGCAGCCCGACGCGCACGGGCGCTGGTAATGGGCGTCTAACAAGGGCTATTAGAAAACACATCTCTCTTCCCTTTGGAAGCGCGGGCCTGCAAGACTCGCTATCGTTAAACGGTAGCGTCATTACGCACACAGCCCCGTCTGCCCGCCGCGCGCCGGTCCGTCCGAGGCGATTATTAAGAAACCTTTTATGGAAGGGCTTTTTTACGCTTTGACGAAGACAGCGCAGTGCTGGGCTCGGCGGCGAGGACCGCGGGATAATCGACTTAGAGGGGAGGGGATTGTTGTGCTGGGAATGAGAGGGCATTGCGCTGTAGCGTCGCGACCACCGGCGCCGAAAGACCGCGTTCAGAAATTCACGCCGTGAAGCCCGCTTCGCGTTTGCTGTTGCAACGGCCCCGCCATTCAAGTTTTTCGAACGTTCATGTTACAGATTTCGGAGAATGGAAATGGACATTGTGTATAATTACATTTATTATTACGTAATTATCAGATATGTTTTGTTGAGGGACAAAATACGGGTACTGCGTCACGACTGATTTATTGTGTCGGTCGTTTGATACATTTTCTTCTTCCTTATTGGAGATATGACAGATGCTTCACTATGTGACAAATAATGAAATTAGAGATGAATTAGATTGTTGTATGAGATACATGATAATTTGTCTCTGCACGTCAAATGAGACACGTGATCATGCAGTAGACGGAATTTGCAGTAAATCATGATATAAGACACATGCACGCGTTCTGCACGTGATATAAGACACATGATCATGCAGTAGGCGGAATTCGAAGCAAATGTGCAATACGCGCTGTTCGAATTTCATAATAAATGTTTGTGACTCTTGGGATCCGTGCAAATTTTTTTTTTTGAATAATTGATTTAAAATTGAAAATGACTTCATACTGCAACCCAACTACTAATATTTCTGACAACTTGTACTTTGACTAGGAATATCTCCCAAACAATAATACAACGTCGAAAAAGTTTTGCTTTTTAAACTACGGCATAGCACGTGTCCCATCCTGGATACGGAGAACTAGCTTTAAGATCCTAGGACGCATCGTTTCGGAGTAATTCACGATGGTATTGTGTATAAAAACGCAACGTGTTTTGCTGGTTTTGCGCATAATATTTCCCTTATATAATGATGTACGCACCTCTTTTTCGATATTAAATCTGTTTCATTACGCCTTGGAGACTAATTCCTTATTCAGCTGCAGTACAATTACAGACTTTCGTAACGATGGTTTCTTATAAGCGGTACAATACAGTCGTATTTCATCGGCGTGTTATAATTGTATACAAAGAGAGGATTGCGGATAGAGTAGAAATCATTGTAATAAAATCTATTTAATATCTAAACTTCAGACCTTCAGGAAATTATTCTGGCCATCTCAAAACCGGTGCCAACAGAACAGAGTATCAAGGGAAGATCAGCGTTGTAACAATTTTGTTACTATTCAGAACCAAGGTAATGATGTTTACGTAAACGAACCTGCTCCAAGTTGCGACTTGTGTGATGCATTCTTGGAAAGCGCCGAGTCCGGCACAATGCAAGTTACGAAAGCGACGCAAATGCCTTCCGTCTCAGATGCGGTGGGCAATTTGCGGCTGGGAGCTCAAGGTGCTCAAGGACGAGAAGGTCCAGGAAACGAGCAAATTGCCTTCCGAGATACTTCTTTATTTCATCGTCTTGACCTAAGCTGCTCAACGAAACGAGTTGAAGGAGTTTTTTTCGAAGTTACCCAGTTTATCCTACGTCTTCACTCGCTGCTCCGTTATTTTTCGTACGATATCATCAATCCATTTGAAAGCTAAATCCAATTCATTAAATCATTCGATCATTCCGTCTTCGTTCATTTGGGTACTAAGTCCATAATAAAACTAGTGGTGTTAAAACAGCATGTACTTTCGCGATGTACTTTCATATAAAATTATGCAGAAATACTCAAATTTTCGAAAAATGTTTCATTACCTTATTTCAAAATATCAAAAGGAAGAGATTTCATTAAGAGAAAAATGCTCAATCTTTAATATTGTAGTTGTTGGAAGACTCCGAAAACCTTTTAAACTGTTGCAATTTTCGAAAAATCAGGGTTTTTCACAAACATGAGACCTGCATCATTCTCTTAAATGTCCTTCACACTATCCAATGAAAAGAACAACTAATCAGAAACGATGGAATATGAAGATTTAATTATGTTATTAATTAATTTGTCGAATTACATGAGTTTCGGGGAGACGGTGCAAAGACAGTTGTTCCAAAGCGAAATTTCTTCACCTAGCCGTCGATGAGCATCCTCAATATGACGTTTACATCGGGAAATGATGATGAAGATGATGATGACAAAGGATGTGATGAGTAATGCAAGCAAATTTTCAAAAGAAAGTAGACTGGAGAGAGAGAGAGAGAGAGAGAGAGAGAGAGAGAGAGAGAGAGAGAGAGAGAGAGAGAGAGAGAGAGAGAGAGAGAGAGAGAGAGAGAGAGAAAGAGAGAGAGAGAGAGAAAGAACAGATGAACCCCGGAGAAAACTTATTCGAAATCTGCTTTGTCTGTAGCAAATATACCGCATTGAGTGGTTGGAATGCGAACCCCAACTACCAATACCCGACACCACCCCGCTGCGTAATCTAGCATGTCGGCCGTTATTATGATTCGTATGCTTTTATTGAGGATCTAGAGGAAATTGTGCAATACATTTGTTGAAAAAAATGGTTAACAGTGCAAAGTGTTTTATTTAGCAAGTGTTTCATTATCAAAAAAATTTAACAAGTGTACTTTTGGTGTTATGAGTTGTGACTTTCTAGTATGCTAAAATTGGTAGACACCAAGTGAATTTGAATTTTCAATATTACCTGAAAAATCGGATGAAAAAATGCAATGAATATATGCTATCCATATATTGAAGAGAAAAAGCGAATAGACCGGTAAAGGAGTCTTTCTGTAAAAATGAAGAAAGCATGTCTTGAAATTAATATTAATTTCATATAGCCGTATTACACTTATAACGTAACACACCTATATAACGATCTAGAACCTGTCGTTTTCGACAAGTTATAAAGAACGTTCCCAAGTATTTCAACACCTTCATAAAAATTAACTTCGTAAACTCAAGTCTTAAAGAGATTAAAAGCTACACATTCTTTAAAAAAACGTTATGAACTATAAACCAAACTCAAGCTAGAGAGATGAACACCTTAAATCTTTCGGAAAATGAAATCCTAAAGTTGGTAAATTTGTGGGTCAATATTGATAATAGAAGTATTAAAAAGTTGGTAATTTATGGGAGGAAAGTTGGCAAATTGAGGAAATTTTTCTCCTCTTTCTTCGTTGCCTGGTCGGCCCGCGCCTCTGTTCCTTATCGCAGTCGCTAGCTTTATCGCGAAGCTTCTGCGAGCAGAGCGGCCAGTAATTCATTGGCCGAGAAAGCGAGGAGGGGGCGCCATCCATTTTCGATCGATCATGATGAAATTTACTGTTGGTGTACTTTAAGACTCCTCATCGGAATATAAATTAGATAAATTTGCTAACAGTGCTGAATCACGGAAAGGAATTTGGTATTGAGATATAATTTTCTCCGTTGCGTATATCTCCTTGTCGCGTATTAATTATTAGAAAAAATTCTCGTGCATTACAGAAAGTGGATTAGAAAATAAAACGTAATACTAACATCGTATTTTCATCGCACAGTGTTTTCCTAATTTTTGTTTTCATTTTTTTCATAGTTTTCCTCCTTTCCGAAGTTCCTCCTCTCTTAGAAAAAGAAATCTTTCTTTTTCTTCCATAACTTTCTATCTTCTATTTGATACGTAATTTATATTTGCTCCCATCTTCGTCTTAATTACATTTGTTTTTAGTCGTCATTCTCCTTTCTTTCTCTTTTGCGGAGTTCATCCTCTACTCACATTCTCTTCCCTTCTTGTGAGCGTATTGTGTGTATTCATTATTCATCATCGTTCTGCTCGTAAGTTTTCCTTCCGGGTTCCATCCTTAGAATCAACACCACCTCGCACTTTTTCTGCCGCTAGGGGGCTGTCACGACCAAGTTGCGCTCGTCGCTTCGTTCCCGAAGCGGCGCTGCCGGAGAAGAACAAAGCGTATCTCGCCCAGGCAGCGGCGGCGGCGGCGGAGCCGTAGCGAATGGGTTTTGCGATTGAGAACGAATATATTTTGCGGCGGCGCACGCGGCATCGGCAGCGCTCATAACTCTCCCGCCGCGCTCCTAAAAGCGAGCCCGCCGCGCGGGGCGGAGCGAAGGGAGGAGCGGGGACTGGCGCTGCGCTGTTTTCCGCTCCTTCCCCGGGCTGGCGGGCGCCCTTCGCCCGCATTGCCCTATCCGTTACCCGGTTCACTGGATTCGCCGCCCGCTTCACTCTCTAACCTTCACTCTCCACCCACCGCTCTTCACTCTCTCCTTACTCGCCATTATCCTCCTTTCACTCTCCACCCGTCACTCTCCACTCTTCACTATCCACCCTTCACTCTTCACTATCCACCCTTCACTCTTCACTATCCACCCTTCATTTTTCACTATTCATCCTTCATTCTTCACTATCCACCCTTCATTCTTCACTACCCACCCTTCATACTTCATTATACACCTTTCACTCTCCATTCTTCATTTTAACTCTCCCGCTGCGCTCCTAAAAGCGAGCCCGCCGCGCGGGGCGGGGCGTAGAGAGGAGCGGGGGCTGGCGCTGCTCTGTTTTCCGCTCCTTCCCCGGGCTGGCGGGCGCCCTTCGCCCGCATTGCCCTATCCGTTACCCGGTTCACTGGATTCGCCGCCCGCTTCACTCTCTAACCTTCACTCTCCACCCACCGCTCTTCACTCTCTCCTTACTCGCCATTATCCTCCTTTCACTCTCCACCCGTCACTCTCCACTCTTCACTATCCACCCTTCACTCTTCACTATCCACCCTTCATTTTTCACTATTCATCCTTCATTCTTCACTATCCACCCTTCATTCTTCACTACCCACCCTTCATACTTCATTATACACCTTTCACTCTCCATTCTTCATTTTAACTCTCCCGCTGCGCTCCTAAAAGCGAGCCCGCCGCGCGGGGCGGAGCGTACAGAGGAGCGGGGGCTGGCGCTGCCCTGTTTTCCGCTCCTTCCCCGGGCTGGCGGGCGCCCTTCGCCCGCATTGCCCTATCCGTTACCCGGTTCACTGGATTCGTCGCCCGCTTCACTCTCTAACCTTCACTCTCCACCCACCGCTCTTCACTCTCTCCTTACTCGCCATTATCCTCCTTTCACTCTCCACCCGTCATTCTCACTCTTCACTATCCACCCTTCATTTTTCACTATTCACCCTTCATTCTTCACTATCCACCCTTCATTCTTCACTACCCACCCTTCATTCTTCATTATCCACCTTTCACTCTCCATTCTTCATTCTAACTCTCCTGCTGCTCTCCTAAAAGGGAGACTGCTGCGCGCGAGACGAGCGGAGCGGTGAGGAGCGGAGAGAAGCGGAGAGGGGGATGGGCCTTCCCCAGGCTGCTGGGCGCCCTTTATCCGTAGTGCCCTATCCGTTACCCGGTACCCTGGATTCGCCACCCTCTTTCTGGACCTTAGTTTCGACTTCCGCTCAGTGCTGCTTGCTGCAATTGCTGCAATCCCCCCTTCTCTAATCAGTTTACGACCTTTATATCTCCATTCTACTGTCATCTCTTTATTCTCCTTTATCCTCCCTTCATTCCAACTCTTCATCCTCCAGCCTCCACTCGTTACTCTCCGCCCTCCGCTCTTCACTCCCTAACCTTCACTCTCCACCCACTACTATTTACTCCCCCCCTTAGTCTCCACTCTCCTACATTCTCCACCCTTCACTCTCCACCTTTCATTCTCAGCCCTTCACTCTCCACCTTTCATTCTCTACTCTTCACTATCAACCCTTAACTATTCACTATCCACCCTTCACTCTTCACTTTCCACCTTCTCCCTCCACTCTCCACCCTCCATTCTTCACTCTTCACCTTTCACCTTGCACGCTGCATTCTCCACTCTCCACTCCCCTCAGTTTAACCTTCACTCTCTATCTGTGTAACCGCGACTTTGAATCTCAATTGGACTACTTCCAACTGCGGTCCTCCAATTTTGTTAATATTCCATCCGTAATCTGTTTTGTTTTACCTTCCAGCTTCCGTCAACTCCACTTTTGTCTTCATTCGCTGCTTCTACCTGCGTTTTCACCATCCATCCATCACTCTTCAGTGTCTAACGTATTCCGTTCTCCATACAGATACCTGGGATCTTCCACTGCCATTCACCAGTTTTCAGGCCAGTGTCGAGCCTTCATACTGCGGCACTCCGTCAACGTAACGTAACGATCTTCACTCATCCTCCATTTGCCATCTTTCTACTCATCACTAGTTTCCCCCATACCCAGTAATCTGAGTTCTATTGCTATCCTCTATCCTTCACTCCAACCACCACACAAAATTCGTCACTCAACTGACACTCAAGGTCTAGCTACCTTTCACCTTCTTAAACACATCACCTTCAACTCGTCAACTTTCTCACAGGAAGCATCAATCGTCCATTCTCTTCATTCTCTATTTTCCTCTGTCGACGTTTCTCTTTCTACCCTCATCCATTCTCTCCCATCCCACCCGCTCTGCCTTCCATAATTCTCTATCAGTCACTCTCCTTCCTCTACCCATCATACTTCACTCTATACCCTCCAACCGTCATCCTCCACTCACCACCTGCCACCCAACATCTACTCTTCTTCCGCCACTCTCTACTCTCCACCCATAATTCTCACCCTCTACCCATCATCCTCCACTCTTCGTCCGCCTCCCATCATACTCCTCCCTCAACCTATCGCCCTGCACACACCACCTCCACGCGTCATCCTCCACACACAACCTGCCACCCAATATTTACTCTCCACCCATCAATATCCACCCTCTACCCATCATTCTGCCCTCTTCGTCCACCGTTCATCATCATCCACCATCCACCAATAATCCGCCTCGCTCCGCCCTCCACCCATCCTCTACTCTCCACTCGCCATCCATTATCCACCACTCTCCAAGCTTTACCAATCAGCCTCTAATATCTCTCCACTCTCCACCCATCAGCCTCTTGTCTCCACCCATCACCCTTTACACTCCATCCGCCACCCTGCAGCCTACATTGCTCACCCTCCACTTCCCACCCCCCCTCACTTCTTCCGCCTCACCATCCAGCTCTTCCTCCTCCCACCTCCTCTCTCAAATCGTCCACACTCTCCCCCTAACCACTCTCCAATCTTTTATACTCTGTCCACGCCACTCTCAAACCTGCCATTCTCTAACCCCACCCCTCACTCTACATGAACCGCTCTGATCTCCCCAACCACCCTCTTCCAAGCCATTCTCTCATCCCTCATCCCTCCACCTCGCCGCCGCGCGCTCCGAGCGTCCCGTATTATCCGCGAATTTCCGTGCGAGAATTCCCGAATAATAATGATGTCTATGACGTTAAATCCCCGTGACAAATGATGGCGGCCCGCGGAGAGCGCGGCAAGCGGGCGGGCGGGCACTGCCGAAGGGAGAGTGCAATGGATGTTCACGCGCATTTCCGCGTCCAATCGGTTCTTTTGTGCGGCAGAGACCTGTCATAAATTAGACTAACTGCCGGAGCAATGCGGGTAGCCCGCCTACTTGCGGCTGTATGAATGCTGTGTGTCACGGCCGATTTCGGAGCTCGTGATTGCTTTATTCGCCTCTCTCCCCATTGGCCGCTGATAGCATCTCCGGTTGTCAGTGCGCCCCTAGGGCCCATTGTACTTATTTCGAGTATTGCTGCTGGGCGTTTGCACCGGCGTTGAGGGAATGGTCTTGTGCGGTGTGGGGGTGATCGTGAAACTTGGTCTGGTTTTGTTTCCGCGCCATCTGTTGGCGCGGAGGGACGATATGGGTATAAACAGTTGCTGTTGAAACTGAGATAGTTATCCCGTGTGGTTATCTTCATTGGGGGCGGGAGAGTTCAACTCTCGGTAAACTCTCGACTGATACGAGAAACTAGTTCGGTGTCTGGGTGTTGTAGTTGGTTAAATGAGTTTCTCAAGAAAGAGTTGTGGAGGATGAGCTGGGGGAATGCTGTGTGTGCACATGTAAAATTCGAATAGAAAGAATGCCATGATTCGATAGAGACTTTTATTTGTACTTCACACACAACCACCGTTATTTCCTTACTCTGAAGAGGTGGACGAAATGTGTTTCAGCTTCTCCAAGTCATTTGTTGTTTTTCACTCTTTCTTGAAGAGTCAGATGTGTGCATTGTGTTTAAATCGAGGAGTAAATTGAATAATAAAGTAACAGATTATTTATTTTGGTTCAGGTTTCCAGTTTCCTTTCATTCACTATATTAAGTAGATAACGTTTTCTTCTTAGTTGCGTTGTTATGAAGGCGCGTAATGGCAATGAATAAAGCGTACACAACAGTTCACAGACTAATATTTCCAATTAGTTTTATTTTAATAGTATTGCCTTATAATATTTAAAAATTTACTCCACGAAAACAGTATAAAGCCATTGATGTTCTTATTATAAGAAACGGATGGCGCGATTCATGCTGAGCACGCGGAGTACTTCGTCGCAAAGGTCACTTGGAGAATTTCCGCGTCTACTTGGTTCTTCTGCGCGGAGTAGACCTATCATACAGTAATTTAGGCGAACTTCGACTTCGTTATCATCGATTAACATGGTGGGTTCTGTTATGAATCTACTGAACGCGTGTTCACACAACAGCCTATGAACGCGAAGATGCCCGCAATTATTGGTAACGCCCATAAATTCAACTGCATCTGAATTGCTACTCACCAAACGTCGCTGTCCGTTGGCCTTTCTCTTCAGGTAATTTAAATAAAAACACTTTAATTTCAACACAAAGAAAATATATTATACGTGAATTCATGTATCCGGAACCAATGGGTAAATTTTACTCCACTTATGCTTCTCCACTTTCGGGATATCTTTTTTCTTACTTGAGAACAATCGATTAATTTTTGCTCGTGTACCTTCCCCAAGGTTCTGTCAAACTTTCAATATCCTGAAGCCGCTACTGACGGGGGCTTAACGTTATTATTCGCGGCCTATATTCAGGAATCCATTCGTTTACCCATAGTAACCGGCGCTATATCCCTCAATTGTTCTTTCCTACGAATTGATTCAACTCGTATCAAATTTTATATTTCCATTTCGTAACAGGTTCTCTTCTATCATGTTGGTTCTCATTGGTGGGTACTTTGGCTGTTGTGCTCTCCTCTGTGGTCCTGACTGTTGGACCTCTACTTCGCCGACTATTGGAGGTCCAATCGCCCGCGTCTCCAGCGGCGACCACAATCTCCGTCCCCGGAGTCCGCGGGTTGCTCCGGGCGGCCCTTCAAATCCCGGAGCCCGTGTACCGCGCCCTTGGGAATGGGCCCCGCCCCCGCCTCCGCTCGCCCTAATCACCGCCATGCGCCGTCCGGCACGGCCCTCTCCGCGGATTCCGGCTCTGTGCTGGATAGGCCCCGAATCCAGGGGGCTTTGGCTTCCACCCAGATGGCGGAGCTGTTAATGAGACATCCAATCCGCTGCTTGGACCTTAATGCACTTGTTTTGTTAGTCGAATTTCAATGGATTTTGCTGAAACCCTGATAAAGGGGACTTTGGCTTCCTCCAAAATGGCGGTGCTGTTAAGAACGTGCCCATTTTGCTGGATGGGTCTGCATGCTGATGTTTTTTGTGAAGCGTTTTTCGATAGTTTCAGACGAATCTCGATTCCAGGGTATTTCGGTTGTTTCAGACATATAGAATATGAGTGATTTTAGATTTTACCAAGATGGCGGTGCTCCTAATGAGACGCCTGTTTTAGTGGTTGGGCCTTCATGGGGATGTTTATGTACGCGTAGTTTCAGATGAAGCCATAACCCGAGAACTTTGGATTTCACCAATATGGCGGTTCTATTGAGAGAGACGAATTGAATGAGACGTCTAAATTCCTTTTGTGCCTCTTTACAGATGTTCCGGTAGTCGAAATTCGATTTTCGAAGTCTTCTTGCTTTTAGTATGTACCCATATTACGTTGTAAACGGGACTACCTTTTCGATTTTGTTCGATTTCCTCACCGATAATCTTTCGGCTGCTGAGGGTTCTTCCAGAAGCATTTTGTGGGACGTAACAGCTCGTTTGACTGGACCTACGCGGCCCACAATAGTAGCACATCCCAAACCTTGATTTCTCTTTAAAAAGGTAGAGTAAAATTTTTATTAATTCCTTGTATTATTTTAACACTGAATATTAAATTTACTTCCAACTTAATGAAGAGTTCGACATACAATATATTACGCATTACCTGTTGCACGTGGACGTGTAATTCTATATAGAATCATGATTTCTGGAAGTTTTATTGATTGAAACCAAATATTAGATTGATGGCAACTAATATAAATTATCCCTACTTAGTACTTGTTACTAAGTACCAAGTTACGTTTCCCTACTAAGTACTTTAATTGATCATATATTACGTAAGATTATTTGATAGATGGGCAGTTGAATACAATCTTCCAAACTGTTGGTGGAATCTCACCATCTCCATCGTTAATCCATGAGATTGAACCGTCAGTATGCTGTATGAAGCGGCAACTGAACATCCGCTTACTATTCATAAAATGTCACGTATTCCGTGCACCGCTGACCTTCTAGGAACATCGGACGTTTCGGAGGAAGACATAAAGACAAAAGAGGTCGTCTGGACGCTCCGCGCGGTCGAGAGGAAGCGGCGACGGCGTAATCGAGATCTTAATATTCCTCCCGGAGGAGCAGAGGCTGCCACGAAGAATGTCCCATCGCTCCGGCTGCAGCGAGCGGCATACTGGCGATAGGGGCGGCAATTTCTCCTTCGTAATGTGAATTCGAGTGAATGAGGGGAGTGAGGTCGATGAATGAGCGAGTGAGGAAGGTGAGAGTGAGCGAGTGGGGGAGGCGATTGAGTGAACGAGTGAGGGAGGCGATTGAGTGAGCGAGTGAGGGAGGCGATTGAGTGAGAGAGTGAGGGAGGTGAGTGAGGAAGGTGAGTGCGTGAACGAGCGAAGAAGGCGATTAAGTGAGTTAAGGAGGTGATTGAGCGAGTGAGGGAGGTGAGTGAGCGAATGAGGGATGTGAGCGAACGAGTGAGGGAGGTGAGTGAGCGAGCGAGTGAGGGAGATGAGTGAGGGAGATGAGTGAGGGAGATGAGTGAGGGAGATGAGTGAGGGAGATGAGTGAGGGAGATGAGTGAGGGAGATGAGCGAGGGAGATGAGCGAGGGAGATGAGCGAGGGAGATGAGCGAGGGAGATGAGCGAGGGAGATGAGCGAGGGAGATGAGCGAGGGAGATGAGCGAGGGAGATGAGCGAGGGAGATGAGCGAGGGAGATGAGCGAGGGAGATGAGCGAGGGAGATGAGCGAGGGAGATGAGTGAGCAAGTGAGTGAGCAAGTGAGTGAGCAAGTGAGTGAGCAAGCAAGTGAGTGAGTGAGCGAGCGAGTGACGCTGGTGAGTGCATGGGGGAAGTATTGAGGTAGGAGAGTGAGGGAGGGAGGAAGGTGAGGAAGGGACGTAGTTGTTAGGTAGGATAGGGAGGGGAGATGTAAGTAGGTTGGTGAAGTGAGGTGAGGTGATGTAGGTGAGGTGAAGGAGTGAAAGAATATTTCGTGTTTTCCGGCGCGTCACCGACTTCGGTCTTTAGTTCGGTGGGCGTGGTTCATCTTATATCTGTGGGTGGCGATGTTACTCTCCCACTGAAACGTGAAATCTGGCATCGACCCTCATGTCAGCTTGTGGGATTTTCTCTTCCATGTATCTTCCAGCGGGGCACCGCCCCCATTTGTGAAAGGCTCTAAGCTCCCGGTGGTCTCCCAATACATGGGGTTGTGTAGTAGATGTGTTTGTGTAAAGGAGCGAGGAGAGGCAAGGACGAGGAAGGAAAAGTGGCGCGCGATCCGTGGCTTGTTTGTTCAGGTACTCCCGCAATTCACCTGGTATTCATCGGAGAAATCATAGAAAACTGCCGACTGGAGTAGCCAGTTGCTAGAATTTTCTGTATAGTCTTTACACTCCAAAATTCGCCTATGGTCTCAAATCGTTGGACCTTCCGATCAGAGGCGCTGCGGTGACAAATGTTGTCGCTGATCCATTTCAATTCATCATATTTTGATTTATTGCATCTCGTTACATCAAAAATCCGTATTTGGGTTTGCTGTTGTACATTTTTTTTTTTTGTAAATAAAAAAGAATCAGTTAGGCCTTGCGATACATATTCCACTTGTTTTTAATTCATTGATTTAAAACAGAAAATGGTTTTGTAAAGGATATGAATTTTGAATTCCCAGGCCCTGAAGAGTACGTTACATCATATAGGTGTGTGGTTAAACACCATACTCTGAAAATGCGTGTAAACTTTCAAATATTGTTTGTTCATTAACAAGCCGAAAGTATTAGATCTATTCAATTAAATTACTGAGAATTATTAACTAATCAATAGGAGAGGAGAGGAGAGAAGGGGAGGAGAGAAGAGGAGGGGAGGAGAGGAGAGAATTGGAGAATGGATAAGTGGAGAAAAGAGGGAGGTAAGACAAGGTGGAGAAGAATAAAAAATAGAAAGAAATAATAGAAGCTTGTGAAGGTGATCTACGATATTCGTTCCTGCAATCTTGTCATCCTTGCGATTGTTCTCGTTAATATATTCTTTGTTTCTCTGCATGTGGCTGGTTCCTCATGTTTCGTGCAAAGCGTTCTTCGATATGACTGCAATGAGATCGCATGCTGTGTATGGGCGAAGGTAAATACAATTATAAGCAATAATTCGTTATTCGATTGCGGCTCGCGGTTTCGTCAATGCATAGGGGCCGCATGACAATATTGCATTACACCTCGCGGTGAGTTCAGTCGTTGTTCCTCTAAAACGCGATCAAGTGTCGCTTTTGACGATTCGCTCCCATCGTTCTTGCTGCTTGAACAGTGCTACCGGAACTTTTTTTTCAAGTACATTGTTCTGTTTGTGCTACCATTAGCTTTTTCCTTACTAGTATAAATACCTTCAGGATTTCTGAACGTCTACTCTCAATGCTGACATGTGTATGTCAAAATCGGTTCTAATACGTTATTTTGCAGCTTTAGGATTTGGCAATTTAGTGAATTTTTGAGAGAGATGGTACAAAGTCTTTTTAAGGCCTGACCCTTTTTATACATTATAATAAATTGGTCAAATTCAAAACGAGCTTTTTCTTTTTTCAAAGAATTACATTTACTAACTTGCTGTTTATTTTATCTGAAATTTATTGTATTTATTATTTATCGCTCTTTGAACTTCATTTTCCAATAAATAAATTTTCACAGTTCTGCGTTATCTTCTACTATTCGATTCTTCTAATGACAGGCACGTGTATTACGTATTCAATTTTTCTCATTCTTTTTACGTATTTTTTCAGCAAAACATTAATTCCTTTCCTCTCCACAATATCGTTTCGTGTCTCCGCTCAATTTCATGCGTTGATGACCCTCGTAAGACGTCTGCTATCTGCGTTGTCCCCTCCATTTGCAGCGCTTCCGCTAGTAGAAGCTCCGTTCCCCTCGCCTCGCTCCGCGGTGGCCACAGCCGCCGCCGCCGTTCAGCCAGTCGGGCCGCGTCCGGTTTTAGCTATTGTCTCTGTAACGAGCGGCCGAAACTCAATAACGCGGGCCGCGGTCGTTGCAGGCCGGCCCCGCGGACGCTCCACCGCGCCGCCGCCGCGGGCCCGGCGCGCGCCCATCGCCGCGTTGGTATTCGCCGCGACTCCCGACGCCGGACGTGCTGCGGGCCCCGCCGCCGCTCACGATCCCATCCCGCCTCGCCCCCACCCCGACCCCGCCCCCACCCTGCCGCCCACCCGCCCCATCCCGCTCCACCTTCGCTCTCACCCAGCGGCCACCCCGTTCGCGCTCTTGCCTCATCACCGCCTTTACCGCGCCCCCACCTTTCCCCCGCTCTCAGCCTGCCACCGCCCTCACATCGCCCCACCCCACCCCACCCCACCCCACCCCACCCCACTCTACCACACCTCACCCCACCCCGGGACAATCCGCTCCGGTCCTTACCATCCACCCACCTTTCGCCTCACCCACGCCCTCACCGCCCCTCACTTCGCCCTGTCAACGTACTGCTCCCGCCCACGCTCCGCTGCCAGCTCGCCTCCGTTCACGCCCTCTCCCTGCCCCCGCACACACTGCTTCCGCCCCACCCCACTCCGATCCCCATTCCCACACCTACCCAGCCCCAGTCCTCACTCCGTCCCCGCCCCCACTCTGCCACTTCTATACCCCACCCCCGCATCCATCCCATTCCCATCCCGCCCTCACCTCACCACCACACTCCCCCACACCGCTCTGCACCCACCCACCCCCCTTCCATACCGCCTCGCTACACACTCGGCGCACCGTTTGCGTCGCCCCTCCCCCGTCGCCCCTCTTCGTCCCCATTCCTTGACACCTCTACTTCACTCAGCCCGCCAGTACGACCCCGCCACACAACCCTCCTCCCAACTCTGATGCCTCCTCACTCCGCTGACTCCCTCCCCTCGCCTCCGTCCCTGAATGCCCACCCCGCCCCTTCCCTCCCCTTCGCATGAGCCGAGCTCCTTCCCACTATATCCAAACCATCTCCGTTACGCCGAGCCGCGCCTCTCTCTGTCCACCCATTCGTCCAACCAGCCACACCCCGATCAGCCCGACCCCGATCGACCCCGCCCAAAACCGGCACATTCCATCATATCCCATTCCACCCCATCCCTTCCCATTCCACTCCTCCCAATCCCGCCGCCACTAACCGGACTCAATGTCCATTCTCGAGTTTCCACCCCGCACCCGATCATTTCCGCCCCGGCTACCGTTCCCTTTCTCATGACGTGCCGCCCTGTCCGACACCACCCCTGACTCCATTACCACCACCGCCTTACCCCCCCTTCCCCACCTACGCGCCGCATGTTTCCTCTCCCCCACCTGTGTCCCCTCTGATCACCCGTCACCCCCTTCCCATCCCAATTTTCGTGCCCCCCTCCGTCTCTGTCCAAACCGCCGCTGTCCTTGACGTTTTCCCTCTCACCTGCGCTCCTGTGCGCTGCACCATCCCATTCCACTGCCGCTTCGTGCCCGTTCGCTTCCCGCCTCTTTCCCTCGTCCCCGCTGCGCTGCCGCCATCGCGGTTCAGACTGCCCGATACAAGTGCTTGTCCACTGTTGGGTTAGCCGTGACTTCCACTGGACCGTTTGTTTGGTTTCGGAGTTCACTCTCCAGCAGTGGTCGCCTCATTCCCACTGTGGAGTTTACATCATCATCAACATTGCGTGCTCGATTTTCAGTACGTGGCTTCATTGTATTCCTTTGCTGTTTTTAACGGCGAGGGTAAACTTTCTCTTTCTCTGCGTGGCAATTTCCAGTGATCTGACCCCAATCGTTGCGACATTCCCACTCCACCAACCCTGCCTCTTCTGCCCTAGCTTTTCTTGTGAATATCATTCTTACACCCCCCTCAATTTAATAGGATTTTTCCTTGTTTCGTAATCTTCTAAACATATCCTAGGTGTCCCACCTATCGACTGATTAAATTTAGCTCAGAGTGAGTATTATCGCTCTCTGAAGCGACTCTGACTGCAAGGTCCAAAGGTTCGAGTTCCGGTGGTGGCGAATATTCAAAACTAGCTAGATGTCGAATTTAACCACTAATGCCTGAATGAGAATTCTAGCAACCGGCTGCTCTGATTCGAATTTCTCCCTTGTTTCTCTGATGAATACCAGTCGAACAAAAAACTAAAATATCCCAAATCACGGGCCACCGTGCGTGATCTTTCCTTCCTCTTCCTTGACCTCTCCTCTGCCCTTACACATACACAGATACACTACCATACATATGGGGATCACAGCTTTTTTTGGCTGGAGCGGTGCCCTGCTGATGGACACATCTGGATGAGAAATCCTCTGCAAGCCGACGTATAATTTGGTGCCGAATCTCTAGTAATGGTGAAGAAACACCGCCACCTCCAAGGTATACCATGCACTACACGAACAGGATTAATTACCATAACTGTCCCTTGGTTTCTCCGATCAATGTCGGGCGAATGCCGGAGCAGTATTCTAAGAAACGCGCGATATTTCCTTCCTCTTCTCTGTCCTTTCGTCACCCCTACTTACATACACTTACACCAACATGTACTACACTACCGCACATGGTGGAAGACCGGTCGGGAGCTTAAAGTGTGCCCCGGCTGGAGCGCGGAAACCCGCTTGTGGGAGATATGGGCTGGGGAAACCCCGTAACAGTAGATTGTCGCCGGATCTTATCATGTAGCGGGGGAAGATCACCACATCCTCCCGTGAAAAAAATGCACTACACACGGGACTAATAATCATACCAGTTGACGCGTTCGGACTTTCTAGTCAATCAACCATAGCCGTTGATATGATCTGAAACAACCACTCAATTTGACCTACCCTCACGATCTTTACATAATTTTTTTGATTGCTTTCACAGTCCCCTCCGACTCTCTCGGTCACACTTTTTTATCTATTCCTCTATCCCAATCTTCTGTCTTCTGAAGGCGTGTCCTTAATTCTGCCCATCGTCGCCTTGTACTTCTGGACGTCTGCAACCCAACTCCTTTCTTTCTTTGAAACTGTACCTCTAAACTCGTTTGAGCTGCCATCTTTCCCCTTCACTCTTGCCGTCACCACTCGCGCTGCACTGCGCCGTTGCCAATTGAGGAGTCAGGACGCGAAGCCAACTCACATTACCTCCCCCGCCGAAGATTTTAACAAGCTTACAGGCGGAGCGTCGGCGTTCGCTCGACCTCGGACTTCGCAATTTTGTTTGCAAGTTTGCTACTCTTCGATTTCTAATTTCCTGAAAATGGAGGATCCGGAGATTTCTTTTTTGGAAGTTAACTAGGGGAATAGAGTAATCCGGAGGTTGCATCAGAGACTCAACACGCGTTTTACTGCTAATTGTTGTGTTGGGTACTAACACTACTGTGGCGCCTGCGTTCTGTGCGACATGTTTGGCAAATTATCTACTGGTGAATTTTCTGTACGAGGCAAAAAACAAACTTCACTTTTGGTTTGAAGTTTTGCTCAATGGTGATATTTGCTCTGCCGTTTGGAAATGAATGTGCTTTTGGATGGTAATAAGATAATGCAATAGCTAACATGTTTGGAGGAAATGTTGTTAAGGAAGATTTATCTCCATTCTATCGCAACTGGTCATAAATAGAGGCAAATGATCTCCCAGCAACTGTCAGCTGACGCTTCATGTGACATGTACAGACGTATTTCCGTGTAAGGGAGGAAATGGAAGAGATATTCACGAGATTAAAAGTTATATTTATATCTGGCAAGGAAACGCATTGCGATGAGTATTGCGAGCAATGCAGTTATATCAGCTTTATGTGCGCGTGCGCGGATTCAAAGAAATAACTGTAACAATTTGTGCAATTTGCAAATTGCACCAACATTTTTCCTAATTTCTTTTGAATGAAGTAAATGGTGACATTGATGTTTATTCAGAAACGGTGACAAAACTACATAAAATGAAGGCTAGTGGCGGTTTGTTTCGCAAAGCGAACAAATTGACACCTTTAGCTCAATAAAATCAGCCCCGTTCATTTCACCTAATGCCTTCAAGAATTCACTCAACGTGTCTATTACAAACATCGATGTTGGCCATTTTTCAAAGCCTCTTTTGCTGCCACACGTGGACGCAGAAAATTACTACTGCGCAGAAGGAGGTTTGAAGAACAGTGCCAAATTCCAATTTTTGACTTAACTAATTTTATTTAAATAAAAGAAATAGGAGTCATTACTTTTTAACTGACCCTCCTAATTAATAAATATTTCATCGGTGCAGCAATGTATTGAGTATGAATAAAAAGTTAATCTTTTGGTTGTTAGTTATACCATAATATCCTATAATCAAATAGGGCGGTAATCTGTGTCCAATATTCAGTTTGACGAAATCGGGCGAGACTTAAGTCGTTAAGTTAACTCTAATTGAAACGAGTGTAATAGCCCAAGAGCAGTTTAAAAATAAAAATTGAATGTTTTTCGAGTCTCGAGTTAGAGTTGACGTAATTGCAATTACAATCAACGAATTAGGGCATAAACAATGATAACTGACATTTCACAAATAGAAAAATGAAATTATAGCATTTTCTACATGAAATGAGCTCCACACACCAGTACTCATGAGTGAAATAACATTGACATTTCTTCTTTTCTTGAAACCTCTTGTGGTATAAAGAGAACAATTACCTTTCGTTCGTAATAGTCATAAACATTTAAAAATTCACTGATCTTGATTTCCCAAAATGGCAGAGAATAGTACTTCACCCTAATGCTTCAGATGTGAACATTTTTCAGAATAAGAGGGATGGACAGATTTTTCATGTTTGACGTGTACTTGGATTTAGACAATTTAATTTGGATTTAGAACACTATTGAACTTTGAATCCACATTTGAATACTTTTTGAAACATTTCTGCACAATGAAGTCTAGAGCTGACTGGGTTGTTAATAGATTCGGGCTCACTTCCATACGAAATAACAAAATTAATATTGTTATTTTTCACAGTTCTAGCGTCCGAGATTCCCGCTCTTTCTGCAACTTTGAACCCAAGCTTCATACGCTTTAATACAGCAACTCCAATGCAGCCTGGGGAAAAAATTAGCTCTGTATGGAAATGCTGCGTGGGATCTTCGTGTGCATTGCTTTGGGGCAGAAGATTCTTCTGCGTTCTCTCATCACGCCGAATCCTTTTCTTTCTTTTTTTTCTTTTCCCGCCATCCCCTCTCCGCCACTCTCTCTGAGAGCTGCGCTTTCTGGATGCTTTGGCACAGTCCTCTCAGACGCTCCCTGTTCCGAGCGTCGTCGGATAAAATCTGACCTCCCCCTCTCTATCTTTCTGGCGCACAGTGATCCCGAGTGCACCATTCGGGTAACGCCTATAAGATTGCGCTTATACATTTACGCCTGTACGTTTGCACTTGTACGTTTGCACCACCTGTACATATGCCACTTTACGCTTATGCATGACCGTTTTGTCCTGTACGTTTGTGCCTATACGTTAACGCATACAAGTTTATGCCTATACGTTTATGCCTGTACGTTTATATCCATGCATTTACATTTATCATTTCCAATTACTAGCGGTTACACCTACAGGTTTATACCTGTACGTTTGCGTCTGTACTTTATCCTCTGTGGGCTTGCGTCAATACGTTTATGCCTGTACTGGTTGCATTATGACATTCGTATCAAACTTACTTGTGCAGCTGCGTGGGCTCAGTGGCAATATAAATGCCCCAATCACATCATTGACCGGAAGTGGTGTATTTTCGACTCTAGTTATAGAGTTTGGTTGCATTCATCTAATGTAGGAGGAGCATTCTAGCGATCGGCTACTCTGATCGATAGTTTTCCACGTTTTCTTCGATTAATACCCAGAGAATACCGAAAGAGTACCTTACCGGCCATGGACCGCGCGAGATATTTCCTTTCTCATCCTTGTGGCTCAGCTCTTCGTAAAGATATCCACACATGCACTACCTTACCTACATGTCGGATGTTCAATCGGGTGCTGAGATCTTGCCATGGGTGGAGTAGCACCCCACTGAAGGACATACCTGGAGGAAGAAAAGCAGCAAGCTAACGTGTTGGTCGGTGCCGGATCTCACGTTCTTGCGGGGAAGACATCATCACTTACTGGGATATAACATACACTGCACTTACCTGGCTAATGACGTAAGTAGTTCAAGCACCCCCGGGCAATATTCACTCGCCCTCACTCAAACTTGTTTCATGAATAAGTATTAGAAAATTGTGAAGATCAGTTAAATCCCGGACATTGGGGAAATACATTTGCTCCCTCTTCGACCTCCTTCTACGTTGGATACCAGGCGAATTCCGGAGCAGATTCCTAACAAACGGGCCACGGACCGCGCGCCATCTTCCCCTTCCTTGTCCTATTCTCTCCCCTTATGCGCACTTACACTTACACGCACTATACTATCATGTGCCGGGAGACCGGTCGGGTGGTAGATACCTGGTTCAGGATACCTGGTTGGCACCGCATCCCACCATTTATCCGAAGAAGATCCCCACCACTTCCCCCGGAAATAGCGTACACTACACTTACGGAGGTAATGACCTTATCAGTTGACACGCCCGGCATCACTTAACAACCATTCAACCACGTCTACGTTGTTGACTTAAAAAAAGTATCTATGTTGAGTTTGTAAGTCATCGCCGTCGGGATCCGCCCTTACTCTGGACCACTGCGCTCCGGCGACAGCCTTGGGGCACTCCGCGCCCTCACAAAGGGGCGGAGGCCTCTGCTTGCACGATTGCGCCAGAGAGCGTGGGAGTGCGTGTAACGTGAGTGGGGCATCTTGCTTCCCCACGGACGCGTTCGAATGCACGCGAAACATTCGGGCTCTGCCTGTTGACAGAATGAATACTCAACTCTATTTTTTAATTATGTTGGTCCCAGTGGTGTGCGGTGGTTCAATTAGGGGCTTTCAAAACCCTGAGTTCTTTGATTCAATCCCCGTGGAGAGTGTTGGATTTTTGAAGCAGTGATGATGCCGGTGGAAAATCCTCGGTGCGCTGTGTCACACTTCTGAATTCCCGATCGAATCAGATTCAGTAATTGCTGAACTATGAGATGATGCAAAGGCAAATAAATGAACATCCATTATATTACGTTTATTGACTTGAACCTTTTTTCACCCTAGATATACTTCACCCTTGTCAAGATTCAACGGAGGACTTATATTTTCCTGTTTACTGTGCTAAATGTCACTATGTGGTAATGAAGAAAAGTGTTAAAAGAACCATTGGTACGAGTGTATGTAAAATTCAACATTCAAAACTAATAATCATGTATATTTTTTTCTTCTTTTCTGGCAATTTGTCCGAAGAAAGGAAACGCCAGAAAAGAAGAAATAAAAAATATGACTGTTGGTTTCAAATGTTGAGTGTTTAATTTACTCAATCCACAGGTCCTTTGCATCCTTCTTTTATATTAATTTTTGAATCAATGTGCAGCCATATCAACTTATATCTAGTTGGTAATATTTACTTAGAAAAGAACTCACAATCATAATAGGAGAAGATAAGTTTCACTATGATTATTATTAACAATGTAACATTAAGTAAAGTCCAAGATATTATGTTAGCAAAGAAGTAGTTTGAAGTATCGTGAAAAATGGGAATGAAAAATATGTTTTCTAAGCGATATAATATATATTCAACTCGTTTGATTGCGTAGGTACTTTAAGAGTAACTGAGATCCACACCATCATTATCCACAATGTTTTATTGATTTAATTAACAGACTTTAATGTTTTGTCTGTAATTCGAGCTGCTGCGAGAATGTTACATTGTCCGTCCAATACTTTCCGAACTTCTCATCGAAAGCATTCCTAATGCCTTCATTTTATCTCCAGCAAAACACATCCTCTTCAAGGTCATCTGCCTCGGATGAGTCTTCTCTTGGATTTTCAAGGCGTTCCTCCGTACTTCCTGTTTCGCAAATTTGGAAGCTCGATTCGAACTTCATACAATTCTCCACAGAAAGGAAAACAATCAATTTTTCCCCCTTTCCCGCTGGAATGATTGGTTTGCGGCAAAATTTCTCTTTTGGTTTCACATCAGTGCAATCGCGAAGCCTCCTTCGATTTATTTCTCTATTTTTCTTTTTCCAAGGAGAACCTCGAAATATTTTCAAGCGGTTTCTGATCAACGGCGAAAGAGGATAAAACAAACTCGAGGTGAATTTATGTTTTCCGTGCCTTCGGGTATGAAATTTCCTTCCATTTACTTTCGTGGTGTCACTGCGAGTGAGTATATAAAGAAACTGAATGAGAAGGGTGAGGAAACATCTCTTGTGCGACAAAAAAGAGCTCGTGAAATGCGATTGTCGATCTATTGCCATCGCTTTCTCGGATTAGTTCCGGAGTGGCGCGTCATATTTCGAGACAACGAAACGCGCTGGAATCGATCGGTTGGATGGAAAGATGCCTCGTTTCGGATCTTTTTGTCTCTCTCTTTGCAATGCTATTCGTTTGCGATATACTCCTTTGTCGCCTTTCCGCGATCCTGAGTTTCTCGAGACCCTGCCAGAAAGGCACGTTCGGAATAAAATGGACCTGAAAGACAGCGTGACTAAGAATAGAAGACAAGTAAGGAAACATTCTTATGAAGATTTTTATTATAAAATTGTTTCTTGTGACATAGGCATTATATTAACAAATTCTACTAACAAATCTATTCTTATACTGTCAAACGTTTTTCATATTACAATATTGTAATTCAAGCTTAAGAATTTGAATTGTTCCTATACTGCTCCTGTTCCTTTTTAATAACTAAAAGGAGGTAATTCGAATATGGTGGGTATATTCAGGGAGAAATCAAAAAATAATATTCAGCAATAAAATCGTATAGTTAATATTTGCAGCTCTCACAGAATGATTGATAAATTAGAGTTGACGGACGCTTCAACTGCTAAGCTACATAGTTTCATAAGTGTAGTGCAGGTTTTTTATCGCACGAGTTGCCGGTGGTCTTGGCTCCTGCTGGATGGCGGGATCTGATGCCGACCTACACGTCGGCAAGCTGGGCTTTTCCAAAGTTGGTATCTCTCACCAGCGGCACAGACTACCTCAGACGGGACAGCCGGCTCAACTCCCGACAATGGTGGTAGTCTAGTGCATATATTTTTGTGTAAAGTGTGAGGATAGGACAAGGAAAGATCACGCGCGGTCTATGGCCTGTTTTGTAGGGTACTGCTCCGGCAATCGCCTGATGTTCAACGGAGAAACCACGGAAAACTACCGATCGGAGTAGTCGGCCGCTAGAATTCGACCTGTAATTGCTGTATAAAATCCTCTCGCACTCGGTAACCCTAGGACCTCGTAGTCAGAAACACGGCAGTGAAGTCTGACTGAATGATTGCAGTATAACACTCATGTCTTTAAAACGAACCCCTTCTTTTCTCGTGCACACAGTTCTTTTCTCTGGCGCTAAGTGTGTGCTCGACGTCGAAGAGGCAATCGGAAATCGAACGTGGGAAGGCGTAGGCAGAGCGGCTGCTCGGGAGGGCGGCAAGCGGAAGAGGCCACTCAAGGCGCAGGCAAATCACGCAGGCAGCTCTGGCGGCGCAGCCACTTCCGGCCGGCGCGTGGGCACGTGGGGCAAGGAGCGGCGGCGGAGAAGAGATGCCGGTGCTGGTGGTGATGGAGATGATAATGATGGTGGTGATGGTGGTGATAATGGTGGTGGTGATGGTGATGATAATGGTGCGGCGCGTGGGCACGTGGGGCAAGGAGCGGCGGCGGAGAAGAGATGCCGGTGCTGGTGGTGATGGAGATGATAATGATGGTGGTGATGGTGGTGATAATGGTGGTGGTGATGGTGATGATAATGGTGCGGCGCGTGGGCACGTGGGGCAAGGAGCGGCGGCGGAGAAGAGATGCCGGTGCTGGTGGTGATGGAGATGATAATGGTGGTGATGGTGAATGGTAATGGTGGTGGTGATGTGATGATAATGGTGGTGGTGATGGAGATGAAAATGGTGATGATGATAATGGTGATGGTGATGGTGATGATAATGGTGGTGGCGATCGTTGATGGTTGTGATGGTGATGATAATTGTAATGGTGTTGATGGTGGTGGTGGTGGTGGTGGTGGTGGTGGTGGTGGTGGTGGTGGTGATCAGAGGTAGTAGTAACTCCGAAAGTGATGACTAAACCTCGGATTTTAGGATGCCTATTGAATGCTATTTAATTCCTTTAGAAAGTTGCGGAAAATAATTTCAGATGTTTAGGAATCATCAAAAAATTGATCTACTAAAAGCATCTAGTTGTGCCTAAAATATCCAGAAAGGGCGGTTCATGTCTATTTTTAATATATTTGTTACCTAAAACAAGTAATTTTCAAGAATTATCATCTTCTAATTACTCATTTTTGTAATTCGTTATTCCGAAACGCAAATACTTTCCAGAATTTCCCGAAACGTGAGTATTCTCTGGTCGAGTATGCAATCGTCTAAGCACCCAAATCTCTCACCCAGCATATCGAACAGAGGAGCTTTGCTCGTAAATACAAAGAGAATGACGCTCGTCTCCGATTAGCACAAACTCTTAGGCAATTGTACCCATTCCCGGTGCAAGTGTGCCGTTGACAGGTTGAAAATGAAAAGTGTGAATGAATGAAATGAAATGAAATGAAATGAGTGGATGTGAAATAAATAATATGCTTGTAGTTACTCTCATAAATGAAAAATATTCTTAACTTCCTTGACATATAAAAAGTGCGTAATTTAATCCATCTGTGATCAGTTTTAGATGCCAGGAACATAACTTTTCATGTCTAATGTTTTAAATTGCCTAAATTAATAATTTTGGAACCAAGGTTAACTGACTAAAACTTCACTTATCATGCTTAGTAGTGCCCTAATTTCATAATTTTATTGCATATTTTGGGTGCCTAAATCATCGTTATTTGTGCCTGAACTTAACGGGCTCTAGTGATAACTATAATGAAGGTGTACATTGGGAGTGTTGTGGTAGTTGTGATAGTTGTGATAGTTGTGGTAGTGATGGTGTCGATCATGGTGATTATGATGATGGTAATGGTGGGAGACGATGATAGCGACAATAGTAGAAATTGTTTTGGAGACGAGGCTTCAGGTGTTTGTCGTGGTGTCGGCTAAAGCAGTGGTGCCATTCGGTTTCTGGTAATGGAAATACTGTTCGTCGTGGAGCACACGTGTTGGGGTAGGATTTTCTAGCTTTTGGAAGCAAAGGGACAGTGAACTGTAATAAAACATTCGTGAAAGCGAAGCGTAAAGAAGAATGAAGAGACTTCTGGAGGGGCACGTTGATTAGAGTTCAAAGGATATGAAACATTCCAGAATTAGTTTCAAACATCCAAAGTTTCGAACCTACATACTGTTTTCGAATTAAAAGGATTCAAAATTGGAAGGGCCCACTTAGCTGAAAATTTCGCAGCAGTAAAAAGGGATTAATCGACATGCCGAATGCTTCAGCTGAAGCCTCATCCTGGGAACATGGAATTTTATGCCGACTGGCGGCGCGCCATTCCTATCTGCCACTCTTATCTCTGCCCTCCTCTCTCTCTTCTCTTTCCTCACTCCCTCCCTCTCCTCTCTCCTACTTCCCTTCCTCCCTTTTCCTTATCTCTCCCTCCCACTTCTCTCCTCCTCTCTCCCCTTCTACTCTCTCTCTCTCTTCTTTTTCCTCTCTCCCTTCCTTTCTTCTTCCTCTTTCCCTTGCTTTCCTCCTCTTTCTCCCATCTCCCTTCCTCCCACCCCTCCTCTTTCTTCTCCCGCTTCCTTCTATTCCTACCCCTCTTCTCCTCTAAATTCCTTCTCCTCCCTCCTCCACTCCTCTCTGCCTCCACACCCCTCTCTCCCTCCCACTCCTCGCCCATCCCCTTCTCCCCCTTCTTCATCTCACCCCTCTCTCACCTCTCTTCTTCTCTCTCCTTCCGCCCCCACCTCCCTCCTCTCTCATCCCTTCTTCTAGTCACCTCACTTCCCACCTCTCTCTTTCCCCTCCCACTGTTCTCCCTTCTCTCAACCCTGCGCTCTTCATTCGCTTCCTCCCCATACTTCCCCTCCCCCTACCTCGTTTCTCGCTTCCTCCACCTCGTGTTTGCCGAGCTCTCCACCGCGACTGCTCCTTATTGCCCGACCCGCGTGCGCGCGCGAGTCGCCCTGCGTGGGTAGCGAGCGCTGCCGGCGAATTTAGCGGTCGTTGCACGAATTTCACGGATGAGAGTCATCGGCCCGACTCGGAATGTGTGGACGTTTTCTCATTGTTTTTGGTTCTCTAATTATTTAAAGTGGCCTGTGCGGAAATTGTCCCACTTAGCGATCCCATGTTCTTTTTTGTCGTTCGTTTATAACTTTGCGTACGTTGGAGTTTGTGAACTGTTGTCCGTTCGTCAACTAGTTGAGTTTGCGAGTTGAAAAGGGCATGTGCCTTTTGCGTTTGTTGCTTTGTAGTAGGGAAGTAGTTTTCTTTTTTCGGGAGTCCATTTTTTGTCTAGTCTTATAACTGTGTTTTAATTAATCTCTTATTTCAAATTTATGGATCTATTCTAAAAATATTATTCAGCTTTGGATAAAGCCGACTTAAAACAGAGAATTTTTTAAAAAAATGTTATGCAAATATTTTATTTGTGTTCAAAATTTATTTTAAGCATTAACTCGCCAAAACGCTGAATGACTCACATGATTGACGTGACTGAAAATGATACGTATCATCGGTTATTTAGGTTGTAATTAAAATAATGAAGTCGATCTCTAATTATACGCAAAGTACATTTTTTTAGGTGCTCATTTATTTCCGATACTTGTGAACAGCTTTCGTCAGGTATCATTTATTGTTTAATAAATACTCTTTATAAATTCCGAATACTAGTTTATAGATAAGGAATCTGTTGTAATTAAGATGATGAATCACTCCACTCATACTACAAAATTGTAGCAACGTTATGCTGTTGGGTGATTTAAGTTGGTCGCTACGCAAACCATAAATTGTTTGTTATAACCCTTGAAAAGGGTTAATTAATGCGTAAATGTTGACATTTTAACATTTTTTATGTTCTACACTCAAGTTATTTTGCATTGCTTATTGTTTAAAATTTTGAGGGGGCTTTGGTCAACATAGGACATTCCTGATATCACGTATTGGCTTTTTTTCTGAGAGTCCACTTGCCAACTGATTTGAATATTTTCTGTTGAAAGTACTTTGTATATTCGAATTCATTCTTAGAAAGTATTTTTTTACTTGTAAACACATCATAGCTTTGTTTCTGAAAACAGGGATGTTTTCGCCACAAATATTTACGAAAACTGAAATGAAGTGTATATTATTGGTATGCAAATACCACTTCGTTTTGTCGAAACTCCCTCGAGCTTTTCTCCTTATCGTGCAAAAGATGAGTTGTCACGATTCGAAGAATTTTTTAAAATTGTCTTCCGGAGGCAATGAAATGCGAAACAAAACTTTTGCGAACTCGCCGGCCGTTCCAAGTAATAAATTGTCTCTTAGAGTCTTCATTAATTATGTAGGTATAATTTTTTACGAAAAGGCAATTTAATCCTCCCGAAGAGAATGGCGAAGTTTACTTCAACATAATTATCTTCATATTTTCCAACAACAGAGATGCCTTAAAATTATTCTCGCGGTGAGGGGCGGACGAAGAGAGAAGGGGAGGGGGAGAGAAATGGGGGTTGGCAGAACTGCTCGGTGCGTCGTCAGTGGCAAGTGTGCGACTAATTGCTCCAAAAACAATGGAGGTCTCGGGAACTCTGCGAAGATATGGCACGGTAACGAGACTTGCGGAGTCACAACTTTAAGGAAGTCTGTGCGGGGTCGTAATGTTCGCAGAGAACTGGGTGACGAAGTTATTGTTGGAAAGCGGAAGGTCTTGGCGCAGTTCTGACGACGTGAAGATCGAGATAATTGTACTTACAAATACAGGTTTACATAATGTAATGCGGCCGATATTGAAAGTAGTGCCAAACAGATTTTTACAACTCATGATAACATGGAATAAACATTTGCGGAGGGGGACATTTCAAAGGGGAGAACTTCGCCTGATAGCTAATATCTAGTTATTTTAATTGTCGACTATCAGGTTTTGTCACGGAAACTAATTGCCCAACCACGAAGTTGTTAGGAATGGGCTCATAACAATACAAAAGTAATATGGAGAAAATGTCTACAGAATTAGGTTTTTGATGTCTCAGTTTCGTGTACAGGGTTTAATTACCGAGTTATTATTGTATTTGAATGGAATTGGTCAGTAGTGTAGAAGTTAACGACCGATTAATTTTGACTCGTTATTTAAACATAATTTTAAATTTTTAATATTTTTACCTGAAGGCAATCTCCAATTGTCGAGGGGTCGAAACACCGCTGAGATTCTGTGATCGGTTTTAACGATTTTTTCTCGCAAATCTCAACTGTGAGTTCAATCACTTTTTTGTTTTGCGACTTCTTCTATGTGTAACTAGAGTGTAAGTATGTATTTAACGAGGTGTACTTTGACATGTTAACTGTTGAATGTTAATAACGTTTTTAGAAAAGATCTAATAATGTGTCGTTCGATTAATGTCTACATTGTTGAATAATAATAATAATAATAATAATAATAATAATAATAATAATAATAATAATAATAATAAATATTATTATTATTATTATTATTATTATTATTATTATTATTATTATTATTATTATATGTGTTCGTTTTATATTATTTATATATTGCCAACACTACATATAATTCTAGGGTGGAAGTTAGTTTGGATTTCATTGCAGTAAATGTAAGACGGGGGTGAAATATCGCTCAGTGTAACATGCTCATAAGTGAAATGAAATGCCACCCATTGCCACAGAACGTTAGACGAACAAACTTTCATTTCCCAATCACAGTATTTTTCATCCTGACTTATGTGAACATGTTTGTGAACATAATATTTATGTTTTAAATTATAAGTGATTGTAAAAAGAGTCCACTGGATGAGAACTTTTGAAAAAACTAAAAATACCTCAATTCATTCCAACACAATACTGCATTATGTGAGTACATTTGTTCTTTAAAATTAAAAGACGCCCTTTTTCGCTTCTGTATTTATGGATCAGTTTTTTTACTTCGTTTGCTGTAAAAGACCTGCCGTTTTTGTGCTTCCTTGATTGCTAGTTGGAAGCTGTTCTACCTCACGCGATGTTGCATCAGTAAAGGAGGCAAGCGTCGACAGGGCAGAACCTACTAATGTGCTCCTCTTGAAGTTCTTTTCCGTGTGATTGGACTTGTTCGTGCAGTAGACTTAAAGCCTTTCGTGATATGTAATTGTACATTACATCACACCGCAGCACGTCACGTCCTTTTGATTACTTTAGCATACGTTTTTGTTACTCTTTCCCGTTGTTTTGAGTAAATTAATGTCTGAAGTAGCTTATAGGTGGAAATGCATATGAGGATAAAGTTTTAAAAAATCGACTATATATCGTAATTTATTTTTCTCTTAGAAATATTGAAGAAATTATGAATTCAGGATAGCACCACAAATAGTAGACAATGTGAATTTAATATAGAGAAAATTCAGCCATACACGTGTTTCGGAATTTCACCTCATCATCAGTGTCTCTAAGTAACATAGATTCAACACAATGAAGCAAAAATAGTGAGGTCGAAGTGACGCCTGTCGTACGAGACGGGGACAGAGGAGTATTTATAATCATGGAGTACCACAATATCTCTGCTGCCACTACAGAATTTACTGAAGGAATTTTGAAATTATTAGTGGTATATTATAGTTCTGTTCTGGTTCCTTCAAGTTTAGAAATTTTAACGAAAGAACACCCATCAATGGGTAAATTAGAAATGTTTCATTCAGTTTGAAACAAAATCATCTTAATTCTCACGATAGACAAAGAGCTCCGGTGGGAGTTTAGCACCGACTGAGATGGCTCAGGGCATCAGCTGATGTCACTGCAGTGCCTCTGACCGGGGCATTCTAAGGGTCGAGCCCTGACAGTGGTAGAATTTTTGACACATTGATTCCATCGGAGTACTTTAGTGTATAAAAGTATCTATGTAGAAGTAGCCAGAAGCATATATTTGCTATCAACGTTTTCTTGGAATTACTAACCATCCATAACCAGTTGTGATCACAGCAGTTTATCGAGACAAGTGACGAGACGAAGTGACGAGGACAAGTGATGAAGGAACAGAGTGACGAGACAAGTGACAGAGACAGAAGTGACGAGACAAGTGACGAGACAAGTGACGAGACAAGTGACCCCGAGACAGAGTGACGAGACGAAGTGACGAGACAGAAAAAGTGACGAGACAAGTGAGACAAAGTGACGAGACAGAGTGACGAGACAAGTGACGAGACAGAGAGTGACGAGACAGAGTGACGAGACAAGTGACGAGACGAAGTGACAGAAGAGTGACGAGACAAGTGACGAGGCAAGTGAGCAGGACTTCGTGACCGAGACAAGTGACGAGACAAGTGACGAGACAAGTGACGAGACAAGTGACGAGACAAGTGACGAGACAAGTGACGAGACAAGTGACGAGACAAGTGACGAGACAAGTGACGAGACAAGTGACGAGACAAGTGACGAGACAAGTGACGAGACAAGTGACGAGACAAGTGACGAGACAAGTGACGAGACAAGTGACGAGACAAGTGACGAGACAAGTGACGAGACAAGTGACGAGACAAGTGACGAGACAAGTGACGAGACACGTGACGAGACACGTGACGAGACACGTGACGAGACACGTGACGAGACAAGTGACGAGACAAGTGACGAGACAAGTGACGAGACAAGTGACGAGACAAGTGACGAGACAAGTGACGAGACAAGTGACGAGACAAGTGACGAGACAAGTGACGAGACAAGTGACGAGACAAGTGACGAGACAAGTGACGAGACAAGTGACGAGACAAGAGTTCCGGAAAGCAGTTTAGTACCGGCGAAGGTGGCTCATGGCATCGGCAGATGTCACTGCACTCACTACACTCTTGATGGGAGATCATATGGTTCCACTCCCGACGGTGGCAGGATTTTACAATAGGACGCTAGCTAGGACGAATTCAGCCGCTGCCTGGAGAAAAATGTTAGCGGCCAATGCTCTGATCGATCAGCGACTGTGCTTCGGACTTTATATTTTCCCTTTGGCAGATGGTTAACTAACTGCCTTGTGTTTTGGTACGATTTATATTTTGGATTTTTTGACAGCTACATAATAATCTCTTGTTATTATTTATTCTTTCTCATTGTTGATCATAACATTCATGTTATTTGAATCCAAATCCAGGTGGATACAGTAAGAATAAGTATTATTTTGCTTTCAGCGTGGTTGAATTAGAAATATTCTATAAAAACGTTTTGGAAGTAAAATGTTTCAATTCTGTTATCTTACGTACAGCAATAAAAATAATTCATTTTATTGGTGATGTGCTTTCAGGATTTACATATTAAAAATACTGTGTGCAGCACAGTTCATTGCTCAATGTCGAACTTATTTCAATTTTTCAAGTTTGTAATAAAAGTGAACCCAACAGTGTTTTAGCTCTTTCTGAATTTACTGCAATCAAATAATTAGGAGAAGCATTGCTCTAATCATTTTGCAGAATTAAGGGATTAAGTAACTGACAATGAGTAAATCACCACTCTCGACTAAAAGGGACTCCCTTCCAGCCCTATATAAGTATTGATGTTACCAAGTCCAACACGTATTAACCCAAGTTTCTCGTATATTGCTGTAGTGAATGACACATTGTAGCGGTGGAGACTGTTATTCATCTCCGAAAAAGTGAAGGCGGATTAATGCTCACTAGAAATAGTTTCCGAGTTAATGCCATGTTTGATTTCACTGTCATATTATAAAAAAAAATATGACTTGGAATAGGTGGTTATTAACATGAAACGAAAAGAGAAGATTCTTAAAACTTTTTCTAATCTGAGGTGAGCTCTGTGGGCAAAGCCTAATATCAATCTTAACACTTCAATTTCATCATTTACAAACATTAGCCCACGCTGGGCCATGCATTCGAATTTTTGTTTGTACGGACTCCTCCTTTCAAGCTTTCCACCAAAAAAAGCAACAGTGAACCGTTTTCGTATTTTGATTACATTTTTATAGTCATTACGTTAAAGGTAATAATTACCTTTCCATTATTGAATTAATTGAATTATTGAAACATATTTATAACAAACCATTTAATAACGACTTTATTTTCGTTGGTGATAATGTAATGGCTATGGGAAGCACGGACACTCTCTCACTATAAATCTCCGATTATTTTATCGAGTTTTAGGTGAATTATTTTACAAATACACGGTTTTTGAATTACTTGACGTCTGACGAAAATAATATAATTTTTTTACATGCTTTTAAATGAAATTGACAGGTAACCCATAACTAATACTTTCACAATAACACGAGTCTCCAAATGAGCGAAAATGATCTTGAAGAGATGAATTGAAAAGAGAAGGGATGAAAACGATATCTTTTGAACAGAAGAAACAATTCCTGCTCAAGGCTTAATGAAAGTAAAGCTACACATGATGAGTAAAGAGAAGGTTACATGTTGCAAATACTCGCTTGAATTATGATTTAAACTGAAGCGCAGTGGATGATACATATAGACCAAGTTTCACTTTTCGTCAATCACTCGATCCATTTCCTTAAACTTTTCCATAGTCCACATTTCATGAATGTACCACCACATCATATGGAACCTGTTTCACCCCTTAGCAGCAAGATTTCCGCATCAGTCATCTAAGAACAGTTCAAAAAGAGGAGATTCTTTTTATTGTTTGCACTCCTACGGAGCAGTTTTTGCTCCGAGCATTTTACTAGGGTGTGTGAATAGGAACAGCCGACAGCTCTGTAGATACGCCAATGGTCCTGTTGTGACGGCCTGGTCTATTTTATTTTTGCCTGTTTCCTCCCATAGTGGCCCACAGTGCGTGGTCTTTCCCTCGGTCGTCAGAGCTTGGGCGACTGCCGTGTTGGGTCCTTTTTGCAGCTTCCCCGCCCCACACTGCTGCCGGCAACGCCCCCGCTCGCCCATCGGTTTCCCATTTGGGCCAAGCGCTCGCTGCAGCTACTCGCTGCCACCACAGCTCCACCTCGCCTTGCCACCGCCCTACCCTCGCTACCGGCATCGCCTCCGCCCCGCCCTCGCCACTGCCCTCAACCGCCAACGCTATCGCCCCCGACACTGCTACTGTCACCGCCACTGTCTTAACCACCACCACCACCACCACCACCTCCACCTCCTTCACCACCAATACCACCACCACATCCGCCACCACCACAACCACCACAACCACCACAACCACAACCACCACCATCACCACCACAACCACCACCATCACCACCACAACCACCACCACAACCACCACCACCACAACCACAACCGCCACAACCACAACCACAACCACCACAACCACCACCATCACCACCACCACCACCATCACCACCACCACCACCACAACCACCACCACCACAACCACCACCACCACAACCACCACCACCACAAACACCACCACCACAACCACCACCACCACAAACACCACCACCACAACCACCACGACAGCCACCACCACAACCACCACCACAACCACCACCACAGCCACCACCACAGCCACCACCACAGCCACCACAAGCACAACCACCACAAACACAACCACTACCACCACCTCCACCATAATCACAACCACCACCACAACAGCTCCGCCTCTCATCCGCCAACGCCCCCACCCCCGCCTCCCTCTCGCCACTGCCACAATAGTGCTAATGCCACCACCCCACCACCGGCTTCGCCACCCTCACCCCCGCCCCGGGAACGCCACTGTCACTCACACACGTCGCCTCCGCCACCACCATCACCATTACCGCCACTGCACCTCCACCGCCACTGCCACCGTCATCATCTTTGCTCCCTCAATTTCACCAGGGCACAGACTCCACTACCTCCTGCCTCTGCCACCGCCTCCGCCACTTCCTCCTCCTCCTTCTCCTCCATATTCGCGTCTTTCCACGGGTGACCAATTTCCCCTCTGCCAACAACTCAGTTTTCTCCACCGCCTCCTCCTTCTTTCTCCTACACCTTCGTCTCTGCCATCGCCTTTACGACAACTTCCTCTTCCCTCTCTAGCCCTCTCTTCCGCCAACAATTGCGCCTCCACCTCCATATTCTCCACTTTCCAAGCCTCTTCCCCCACCGTGTGCCCCCCCCCCACCTTTAACACAGATTCTCCGCCGCTATCAACTCCGTTTCCTCCATCGCCTCCTCATCCGCTTCCTTCATCCCCATCGCCTTTTCCCTCGCCGTCGCCTCCGTCTGTAACACAGCTTCCCCTCCGCCACTAACTTCGCCGCCGCCGCCGCCGTCTCAATATTCGAGCGAGGCCTACCGCTGCGGTACTGTTTTCGGATGGAGAAAATAATTTGTGACGTGGAGTAGCAGTGGAGAGATAGCCTCGAGGGAGAGAATGGGAATTGTTTGGAACGGTACCAGAGAGCTCGGAGTTAAATGATTGCTTTGTTTCTTAGGACTCGATGTGCACTTGGATCCTAAGCTGACACTGCACCGCTCGTAAAATGTTTTTTTTCTTCGGGGAGGCTTTTCTTTTTTCTTGTGAGAAAAAAGTTGGTTATTAGAAAGAAACGGGAAGTCGTATCTCGTAAGTTAGGAAGACCAATGTGGTCTGTCAAAAGAAGTAATCGAAAATCTCATTTGCTTGAAATTTTTTGTTACTGTTGTTGAACGACTACAAAATACCTCCTACGGTATTCTCTCTCGCCTAATTTTGAAAGAACGAAGTTCGGTGAACTGTTCTCGTAGAGATGGAACTTACAGTTGTTAGGCCCATGTCTAGTATTGTTTTTAATTGTTTTTCTCTTTTGCAGGTAATGCACCACTGATGAATACAGGTGCGCAAGCGGGGGAGAGGATTCATTATATGTACGTATCGCATGAACCGACTCAGAGTTGAAATATTCTTACCAAAAGTGTACAAATACACATAAATAAAGGATATTGAATTATGACTATTTCACTAATGTGATGTTGACCTAAGGCATTCAAAAATTTGTAATTTGTGAGCTAAGTACGGCTATTCTCTTCCTCAGAAAGCTTCTTTGTAATTATTTCTGTCATAATATTTCCTCGTTCTTGAACAGATGTAATGTACCAAATGTGCTTAAAAAAACTTTGATATGACGTCTACTCAAGAACTGAGTTGTGTTGTTTCTTCACAGATATTAACAAATCTTATAGGTTAACGGAAGAAACTTATCGAGTTGGAATGACTTTAACAGAGTGACTTGTACATTTATTAAAATCCATATGAGTTTATTTCTGCATAATCAGTTATTATCGTTGCTTGGGAAATAGTCTGTATAAATACTATTCGAGTTTCAATGTTTACTATAAAATCAGAAGTTGTGAGTCAGAATATCTCTTGTTTTTTTCAATGAAAATATTTAAAAGAATTTCAGGTCATTAATATTTTTCGTGTATATATTGTAGCTGTTTTTACGAAGATTCAAAATTGAAGGTATTTACATCCACAGTTCTGTGAGACTTTAGAAGTGTGATATACTATATTATGTACCATCTCTAACGTACTTTTAACGTACACATACGACACCTCCTAGTTGTATGAATTACATGCAATATTTATTTCAATCACAACAAGCAACATTTAAGGAAGTAACTAATATATTGGCCTTTCATAACACTATAGAAAAGAACGTTAGAAAAGTAATTGTCAGTGGCCAATTCGAATACTTCTCAACCCTTTATGTGGAAGGAACCGAGGTTCTGGATCGGAACCATTCGGATGATTCAAAATGCGTTTGAATTGCATTGCGAAAGTAAGTAATTTCTTGGCCTTACATAACACTATAGAAAAGTAATTTCCAGTGCCCACTTCAAATATCCGTCAATCCTTGGTGTGGAAGGAACAGAGGTGCTGAATCGAAACCTTTTCGTATGCTTGATGTTGCGTTTTGGAGGGTTGACAATTTCATAGAAATTCCCAGTTATCCATTTAGTATAAAGGTCATTCTGTTATAAAAAATAAAACAGAAAACAAAATGAAATACATTCTGCTCAACGCGTACTGCTGTAGCTGTAAAAGGGCGACACGTGTCCTTACATCGCGGAGTGTCGTAAATCCCCAGTACATGCTGAATCGCACGCCCACCTGCGATCGCTTCCCAGGCGCGGGCACGTTCAATTTATTTTTCGTTCCGGAAAACGTTACTACAGGTGCAGCGCGCAGGTGCGGCCAAAAGTATCTGCATCTGCGGATCCTCCTGGGGAAGTTCGCAGCGAGAATGATTTTCCCCCTTCCACGCTCCGAGCAAACACGAGTTGCTAGTAGAGACTCTTTGGCTTTCTAGATAGATCCTGGCCCAACTTGGTTGATTGGTTGGTTGTTAGTGATTCCGGGAGGTTCAACTACTAAGGTCGTTAGTCCTGTAAGTGTAGTGTCTTCGGGAGGTGGCGGTGATCTTCCCCTGCTCGATGGCAAGATCCGGCGCCGACCTTCCGTCGGCTAGTGGGGTTTCCTCACTTGCTATCTCCCACCAGCGGGGCATCGCCCCAGTCGGGACAAGCTCTTAGCACCCGACGGGTCTCCCAGCATGTGTGGTAGAGTAGTGCATGTAGTGTAAGTGTGTGTGTTCGGGGTGAGGATAGAACAAGGAAGAGGAAGGAAAGATCGCACGCTGGCCTTGGCCCGTTTGTTTGGGTACTGCTCCGGCATTCGCCTGGTGTTGATCGGAGAAACTACGCAAAACTACCGGCCAGAGCATTTGCTTAACTGTGCTACGTGAACACATGGACGTTAAGCAATTCGAGACACCGCGGATTAAAGAAGGGTGATCTTCTGGGACCCTGGTTACTAACTGCGCCGTGCCCTTGGCAGATGGGATAACAGGCTCGTTCAATGCCCGAGAAGGGTTAAGAGATGAGTTGCGAAGATTCAACTAATTAAAAAAAAAACCTGGCACTTTTGAACGGCAGTTTTTTTGGGGGGGGGGTGTCACTTTCTTTCCCGGCGAAGCGAGCCGGAAGAGATCTATTAAATAAATTTGTTTTCTCTCATAGGGCTTACATGCGATTTTAGCTTAGTGCGTTCAAAAGTTAAATTGAGTAGTTTGTTGAACATATTGTTTGGGAATCGCAGAAATATTAACAGAAATCCTTGTGACAGGAATATTATTCACTATGGATATGCTTCATTGTGTGAAGCTAACCCACTTTGGGCTATTTGTGAAATGCAGTGTGTGACTCTCTTAGAATGCCAAACAACGACACGGCAAGTGAAGAAATCTTCCTCACAGAACATAATGTGAAAATTTATGAACTGAATTTGCAATTAACTGTTCCAAAGTACTTCAAGCGTCAATGTACTCGCAGAAGGACTCGACCGTTGATCTGCAGTTCCCATTTATTAATTTTCAAAATCTGGGTAAACACACGGAAAAACATTGCAGACTCCGACCATGCGAGAGGTCTCTAGCTGGAACTCGGAATACCTAGGAACTCGAAAAAAATACAAATAAAACTATGAAACATTTTTGATTTTGGTTTAAAAATGCAAATGTTTGATGGTGTTATTCCGGCTATTCTCATCCTGCGCGTACCGAATGAATTGCGTCATGCGTCAGAAGGCTCCAAGGAAGGGGCGACACGCCACAAAATTTGCTGTATTCATGTGTTGCGTTATAAAACAGCAACTTTTTTAATATTATTGGCATGTAGCTACCACTCGTAATTGTTGAACTATTATACTATACGTAATTGTTGAACTATTATACTATACATAATTGTTGAACTATTATACTAATATCAGTATTCGTGAAGATTGTTTTCGTTCAAATATTTACTTTGTTACCACAGGCAATTATTTCATAACTAATTTGCTTCTTTTAGGAGTATGTTATTAGGAAGAAGACATTTCTGTCCAGAAGTGAAAATAATATATATCCATGGAAAGACTAGGATATATTATAAAAGGCGAAGCACAACTAAACTTAGTGTTACGGCGGTACATTTGAATGAAAACATGAGTAATTTTTCACTCCCTTTCTCTCCATTCTATAAAGTGCCCTCTCCTTAATTTCCTTCCTAATGTTTGAATACGAACTTCGTAACTTCCGCTCGCTATTGTACTTGCCTCGTTGCGTGCCTTCCCGACATTTCCTAACCGCTTCTTTCCTCTGCCTCCTCTTCCTTCTCCCCTAACAATAGTGCGGGGTCATTCCGCGCCGTTTACACCGGCAATTCCCGCGGCGGCAAAGCGACGCTCACGCCCGCGGTTCTTATCACGCTCGCTGTGCGTGACGGGGCGTGATGCCACGTGGGGGTTCCCACGCACGCAGGGCCAGGGGAACGTTTTAGGCGACTTTAAAGGGACGTTTCTTCATTAAGATACCAGTGTACCTTACGGATACGTCGAACTGTTTTATCTACTATCGCGGATTTAATTCCCATCTAAGTCGTGGATTTTTAAGGGCGAAAGAATCCATCGTTCGCATTTCTCGGTAGGAGAAGTGAAGTTGACTGGCCCATGTTGTAGATTTACTGCCCCGATGACTGCTGCTCTTATCTGAGGTTTTCTGTGGTTTCTTCGATGTATTCCAGGCGAATGCCGGAGCATTGGACTAACAAACGGGCTGGGGACCCCGCGCGAGATCTTTTCTTTTTCTCGAACTGTTCTCTCAATTTTCACACACACACACACACACACAAACACACATACGTACATGCACTACACTACCACTATGTCGATAAACCAGTCGAGAACTTAGAGCAGACTGGGGAAGTGTCATGCTGAAGGAAATAACTGGAGTCGGGAAAACCGAAAACTGCCATGTAGGTCGACACCGGATCTCATCATCTAGTGGGGGAGAAGGAATCACCACCACCTTTCGCGATAAAGAACATTCATTACACTGCCGAGACTAATGACCATATCAGTTGACGTGCCCTCAATCTCTCCTCTATGCGGTGTTGACCTCTTGTCCACCGGTGACCTCCATGTGGCATCTCGGTAGTTATATTAATGCCCGTTGTTTCATACATGTAAGCGCATTTCTAGTCAAGTCATATTTGCACCTTTTATACTAATTTGTGAATTTTATTTCTTAAATAGATGGAGACATGCAAAGTGAAACATAAAAGTGAGTTTTTTCATTCATGATAGCTAATATTTCGATTTAGCAGAGATCGCTGAGGCATAGTACACTCCTGGCCAGGGTGTATTAATGCCTTGCAATGAATTAGCACTAAAAGTTGCAAATTCTTACTACGAAAAAGCCCCAACAATGACTGTGCGCATGGACGCGACAACAATAGCGAGCACTATGCACACAAAATTGTGTTGGGCCTTAAAGGGTTAAGAAAGTTTGATGTTATTGCATTGCGCGCTCCCAGCAACAGTGTATGCGCTGCTTCTGACGTCATGACGGCATTCATTTTTGCATTGCGCGCTCCCAGTAACAGTGTATGCGCTGCTTCTGACGTCATGACGGCATTCATTTTTGCATTGCGCGCTCCCAGTAACAGTGTATGCGCTGCTTCTGACGTCATGACGGCATTCATGCCGTTCTCGTACAACACGCAGCGTTACGAAACTTGGAAATTTGTCCTTATTTTAAGCCCGCCGGGTTCCTGCACTTCCAGTACTTTTAGTGCAGCTTTTTTACTCCTCTTCTCCTTCTCATATACTCCTCTTCCACACTAGTGTCCAAGACAGGGAAACGAGAAAGCACTTGGCATACGGAACAGTGCAGTTTCATAGTCAAGTGTGAAGCAGGAGCCCGAGTTTATCCAACGTCATTTCATAGTTAGCTTCTCTGTGTTTGGCACGGTTGTGCCGTCTGCGTCGGCTAATTGTGCATGGATTGGACTGTGAGCTGCTTCTGGAGCTGTGGTTTCTGGAAGTTTCCGAGATTAAGACTCCACATTGCTGTTTCGTCGTTTCCATAATACGGTCTTGCGTATGCGAATGTGTTGTTTACTCGTCAGCGTCTACAAATTTTTTTCTTATTGTACCGTAGATTGTTAAAGTGTAGTCGGTGCTGGAGCACTAATCCGGATTCCGTTCACGAACATTTTGTGCATAGCGCTGGATTTTTACCAGCATAAAATGACAATAAAATGATTTTTATCTATAAATTGTATTAAAGTTATACTCAAATGCCTTTTCTTAAGAACAAAGAGTTACGTTCTGAACTCCAATTGCCCACTGCATCAGTTGTGGAGTAGGGAAATACTCCATTGAGGTGTAATTTTTATAGAATGGTTTGATAAGGTACGCGTACGATGTCCGTAGTAATGGGATTCAGAACTTTCGCTCGAGATTTCATTTTAGACATTCACAAGCCTTACAACTTTTACCTACTAATAAATCAAGTTTTACGATTTCATTTTTCAATTAATTCAAATACGAATTGAATGTGCTTCAAATATAAAACTCCAAAAATTCGATCGTGTTTTAGAAATAAGAAATATGTGAATACTCGTATTCCGTATGTCAAGAAATGATAGAAAACTTTTATTTCTCAAGTTCACGAATTTTGTAGATTCCAGGTTTTGGGAAAACGCTCTTCAATTCGTTGTTGTATAAAAATGTGTCATGGTTCATTTCTCTTGCTGAAAGATACATTGTTATTTTAACAACCGTTATCAATCAATATTCGCAAAGAGATTGTTAATGATATTGTTATCGTACAGCCAACAATGTCTCTTGCCGCCTCCTTTTCGATATTACTCTATAAACTCCACGCCGGTGATCATTGATCTGCGCGAAATCGTGTAAATTCACTCAAAGAACTCAGAACTCAACTAATGGTTTTAGACTGATATCGGAACCAATACAAACTCGACGTTTTGATTTCATTAATATTTTGAAGTAATAAAACAAAGCGGACAAGTTAGATATTTATTTCAGAACACTCACCAATAGAGTCCGAGTATATTTATCGAACAGTCGATAAGTTTAAGAGATGATAGAAAGAACACAATTAAAAGAAAATTCGGAGTATTCTACTATCGCAGGCTGTGATAGGGTGAAGGTCGCCCAACCAGCAGTGCTTCAGACACTGGTCTCAGTCTTGCACGCTTGTCGGGCACTGGTGCTTGCATTTCGCCCCCTCCTGAAAGTTTGCTTGGTCGCCTTCTAGGATGGGACAATTTAATAGTTTGTTAATAATCTTCAACAACAATTACAATACTAATTTAAATAATTATTATATTAAAAGGTATATTATACTCTCGGGGATTTGAGGCTTTATATGTCATTTTCTAAATTTCATGTCATTTATAAATGTAAATATCTACATTTCTCGACAACTCAGTTTCTATGAAGGATACTTCTCAATTTTCGTGTTTTTCGACTTTCTCGTTTTAGTTATTTATGTATTTTCTTTGAACTTGCCACATACTCTTGTCAGTTGCTATCTATCGCCGCCCAAAGTACATTTTTTGAAACTTTTTTAATTTTTCCGATTCCTGATGGTAGAACCGATATATTACTTAAAGAATATTAACAGAAGAGTGAAATCCTATTAGTGAGTGTCCTGTATGACAATTTTTGTTGAAAACTTGGAAGTCGTTTTAAAAAAAAATGGCATTAACTGGCGTCAATGTGAATGTGTAATTTGAGACTCTTTTTCACGGAAAATTTTAAGATTTCGAATAATTTCATTTAAAGCCATTAAAAGCACACATCAACTTACAAATACAAAAATGATTACAGATCGTTGGAAATGTGCATATTAACGGACTGAGAAATATTTCACAAATATTAAATTTGTGTAATTTTTGAAAAAAAAAACAAAAAAACAGCAAAATCAATTTTATGTCATCTTAAACAGTGCAATTAGCACTATCCATACGAAATATTTGAAAAAAAAAATTCGTAGCCGTTTCTGAGAAAACTGCGTTTGAGCGTTTCTGAAATTGCGGAATTTTCAGATCGTTTTCACAGAAAACATTTGAGTTTTTGAGAAACTTTATAAGGCATAATTTAATGCACATGTTCTCTTAAATGAATGAATTTTAACAAATCGCCGCTAATGTAAATATTAATAACGTGAGGGACAAGTCGAGGCGTATATTACTCAGCGTGTACACAGCGTACAGCGCTGATTTAATATATTAAGAGCCACATTTCTTCCCCAAGAACAATGGAAAATAAATTAATAAATTCACAAGAAATCAATTTTCAATATATCGATTACAATTTGTCAGCATCTTTTCTTATCTTGATCTACACATCTAAATGAGGTGGAAATGCGAGAGAAGGAAAAGTGTAGGAAAGAGTGGAGTAAGTGGAAGAGAAAATAATAGAGAAGAGAGTAGGCATAAAAACATGGTGAAGCAAGGTGGGAGGAAGAAGTGTATGAGGTAGCTCAGGTAGGTAGAGGAAGAAAGAGATGAATAGATGGCAGGGACGGAGCAAGGAATACATAGCAGAGAAAAAGGAGAAAGGAGGAGGAAGAAAAAAGCAGAAGAGGAAGTGGAAGTAGGACGAGGAAGACTAGAAGAAAAAGAAACCAATTTCATTGGAATGATTATACGGTTGTCAGTCATGTAGAATCCTTATAAGAAAAATTGAGTGCAATAATATTTTTTATATTGCATTAATATTGCGTATTGGAAAGAATTAATTTGTTTCATGTCTTAACACACCGTTAAAAGTTTGTGCGGATGCAACTGACGCGATAGCCGAGGTTTATAACCAGAATTAGTTGCTTATCGACTTAATGACGTTGATAAATAAGACGACCCGAGAGATTTGGTGGAGTAACGGGGGCTTTGGTGGTGTAAGAGCATATAGAACTGTTACACAAGTTTGTGGGTTCAAATCCAACCGAAGCGAAAAAAAATCTTGGTGTGCCTTACTTGTCAAGAGAAGTAAAGCTGTCTGTCCAATGTATATTTAATTAATGTAAAAGATCCTCGAAGCAAGCTTCTGAACTTCATTCTAATCGCCCTTCTTTCGAAACTAGAATGCGAACGGAGCATGGCGAAATTTTGTGTGATCAGGCGGAAGAGTAAGCTTTTGCTTCATCAAGTTTAATATTAGGTACACTCTCAGAAATATCTTTAAATTTTATGTACTTAATATATATGAAACATAATGTACCTTGTGCATTAACAAGAGCTTAATATATTACATTAAAGTTCATGAAATTGAATGCTAAAATAATATCAATGTAGAGGTTCTCCTGTTCTCTTTACTCTCATTACGCCTCATCATCATATCTTATAAATTCATAATTACCACTCCATCAAGACCATTCGTTCTTTCATTTCAGATATGACCATAACGGTTTGTATCTATTGTAGACGTGTGCATTAAATTTAATGGCGTTCATACATTACTTTAATGTAAATTTTGATGAAAGTAACGCAGACATTTCTGAGAGTGTATTACCGAAATAAATTGAATTCGAACCCCGTACCGACTTGGTCCTGTGGAGTGCGTGGGCGGGGCTGGCGGAGGATTTCTCTTGGACCTCCTCGGGCTGCTGCTGAGCCGGCAGGCCCTGTTGTCGCCGGGCGGCGGCGTCGCGTGCGCGCGCGCGTGCACGTGCGCGGCCGATGTACTCGGTGGCGACGAGCGCGCGCACGCCCTCGCCCAGGGCGCTGAGGTCGAGGCGCGGAGCGAACGCCACGCGGGCCGCCCTGGCGCGCATCGCCCGCAGCGCGCGCTCCCGGCGCTCGCGGTGCCGCCACGGCAGGCACGGCGCCTGGCGCGCACCAGCGTTCTTCATGCATCTACCGTTGCTCGTCATTCATCGTGTCATTCGTCGTTCGACATTTATCGCTCGTCATTCATTGCCCGTATTTCATTGCTTGTCTTTCATCGCCTGTCATTGATCGCCCGTCATTGATCGCCCGTCATTCATCGCCCGTCATTCATCGCCCGTCATTCATCGCCCGTCATTGATCGCCCGTCATTCATCGCCCGTCATTCATCGCCCGTCATTCATCGCCCGTCATTCATCGCCCGTCATTCATCGCCCGTCATTCATCGCTCGTCATTCATCGCCCGTTCTTCATCACTCCACATTTATCGCTCCTCATTCATTGATTATTCATTACCCCCAGTTCATTGCTGGTCAGTTAATGCGCATTCTTGATTGCTCGTCATTCATTGCTTATTATTCATTGCCCACCACTCGTCACCACTCATCTCTTATCACTTATCCTTCGTCACTCATCACACATCACACATCGCACGTCGCTCATCACATGTCAATCGTCACTCGTTATTCACCCATCGCCCGTCACTTATCCTTTGTGTGTCACTCATCATCCACCATCATTTTCCAGGAATCATCACTCACCGCCAATCATCTTATCACCAACCATCTCACCGGCTGCGACAGCTCAGAGGCAATATCAATTTATCTGGAGAATCGTTGCCCCTCAAATTCAAGTTATGTCGCTGGCGGGTTATTGACACTAGCTTCATAGCTAAATTTAATTGAATCACTCTCCAGGGAAGAATTCTAGTTGTCGGCTGCACTGATCGATATTATCCGTAGTTTCTCTGATTAATAACAGCCAAATGTCGGAGCAGTACCCTAATAAACGGGCCACGGACCACGTGCGATCGTCGCCTGACTCGCCTCCTCAGCCCTAAGGCGCACGCACGCACGCACGCACGCGCGCACACACACACACACACACATACATACACACACACCACCCTTATACGTACATGCACTAAGCTACTACACATATCTGGAGCTTAGAATTTGACCTGACAAGGGAGTTGCCCCGCTGTTGGCAGATACCTGGATAAGGAAAGCCCGGAAACCGATGCGCCGATGTCACTGTGTATATGGGAAGAACCACGCTACCTCTCGTGATAAAACATGTACTATACTCACGGGACTAATGACCATAGCATTTGACGCGTTCGGAATCACGAAATAGTGAATCAACCACCACCACTTCCAGTACCACCACTTCTACCACCATCAACACCTACCACCACCACCACCACCACTATCATCTCCACTACTACAACCACCGCTACCACCACTACCATTAACCCGTACCAGCACCACCACTACCATTTCCACTACTACATCGCTATCACCACTACCATCACTCCGTACCACCACCACCACTGCCGTCTCCACTCCTACCCCGCAACCACCACTACCATCAACCCGTACCATCATCACCCCCTCACCAACCCTTACTATCACTACCACCACCACCACTACCATCACTGCCACCACCACCACTACCATCTCCACTACTACCCCGCAACCACTACCATCAACCCCTTCCACCATCACCACCAGCACCACCATCCCTTACTACCACTACCATCAACCCGTACTACCACTACACCGTCTACCACCACTACCCCGTTCCACCACTACCACCAACACACTATCACAACTATCACAACCAGCGCTACCTTTGTTACTATTTGCGCCACGCCACCCACCGCGAGCCAGAGCGAGGTGCGCGCATCGTCCTCGAGCTCGGCGACGACGGCGTCGGTGAGGCCGGGCATGCGCTGCTCGGCGGCCACCAGGTCGGCGGCCAGCGCCGACGCGTCCTGCGCGTCCAACGCCGCGCCGTCCACGAAGTAGCTCGTCCACAGGCGCGCCTCCACGCGCAGCCGGCGCCGCGCGCGCCGCTGCCGCAGCGCCTCGCACCTGCGCGCGCCCGGATTTCGATCACCTAAAACGTCGCTAAAAATGGTCAATAAAATGCTTTAAAAATGCCCTAAAACCAAAGAAAAATGACGTAAAAAATCTTATCAAAATCAGCTCCGATGAACAACTCGAGCTTTTGGATAAGTTACTGATGTAATCCAGGCTTCTTCCATTCGTGACCAAAAATGATCAATAAAATGCTCTTAAAATGCTTTAAAAATGCCCTAAAACCAAAGAAAAATGACGTAAAAAATCTGATCAAAACCAGCTCGGATGAACAACTCAAGCTGTTGGATACGTTACTGATGTAATTCACACTTCTTCCATTCGTTCCAGTGAACTCAGCATGCAAACTTTTGGTTTGAACTGTTTTTTTACCAGGAAATCTTTTTTTTATTTATCCCGAAATCGGCTGAACTGGTCATGGCGCTGATATAAGTCACTTGAATTACATACGACGGTTGTCAAAACAATTTCTGAGCAAACAAAGCGAATAGCCTACTGAGTAATTCTGTGAAGAACATTTGTTGCATCTCGTAAATTTTATTTGAAGCAAGTACCATTAAAAATTACATTAAAATCGATTAAATCAGCAAAAAATGGATTAAAAATGACGGAAAACGGTAAAAAATTACTTATTTGTCGAAAATGCCCAAAAATGCTAAATAATGTCCTCGTGTAAAAATTGGTCATTTCCTTTTGTCATAACAAAATGAATTTCTATACTAAACGGCATCGTTCTAAAGTGAAAAGAAAAAAAGACATTTCATTAAAATCCGCCGTCTAGTTATCACATGTTCTGTTCATTCCTTTTTTTACGCGGCGAGACTCGGGCCATCAGGACCGCTTTCCATCTATTCACTGCGCGCAGCCGCTGTCTGGAGGAGAATTCGGACAGCCGGCTGCTTTGATCGGTAGCTTTCTGTGATTTCTTCAAACAGCAACAAGCGAATGCCGTAACAGTACCCTAACAAACGGGACCGCGCGCGAACTTTCCTTTCGCTTTCTTGTCCCACCCTTACCCTCCTTACATACACCTGTACTTACATGCACTACACTATACCACAACACATGCCCAGAAACCTTTCTGAAGGTAGAGCTTGTCCCGGCTGGGGCAGTGCCACGCGGGAGGGAGATTCCTGCTTAGAGAAAACCCCGCTAGCCGACCGTAGGTCGGCGCCTATCTCACTATCTAGCAGGGGAATGTCACTTCACATCATGAGAGAAAACATGCACTACACTTGTGGGACCAATGACCTAATCAATTGACGCGCCCGGAATCGCTAACAATCAATCATTTGTACTGTGAAAGAAATGCTGCAGTTGGGTGGATTCACATCAACAGATTTGAAGTGATTTGTGAGTGTCTCTATTAGCACAGAGAGCAATGTGAAATCAGTTGTCCGAGTACAGCAGTGCGAGATTAATATAACATATTTCGGGCAGCTCTCATGCTCCAAGATAGCCGATCTCCATAGAAGAAATTCCCGATGGTGTCACAGGAAATTGGGAATAATCCCCTTCCATACCGGACAGTCGCGAGATGCGCAGGAGAGTTCCCGCGAAGACGCGTAGCAACTAGTGATCGGCAACGCACGTGACGATCTGTGAGTGTGCGGACCGATGTGAGACATGGAGTTATCGAACGTCTACTATATCAGGCCTTTATATTGGGTATCTAATGCTCTTAGAATGTTGTGAAATAGTTTCTACTAAAAAGCTTTGAAACATGGAACCATACTGTCATTTCAAATGTCTTAACAAATTTAAGAAACACGATTTTGGTGTTTCGTTAAATGTCCCTGCACTTAACTGATACTTTGTCCTTTTATGTGCATATGTCACATTTTCCACCCGTACTCGTATTCTCACAAAAAAAAAGTTGCCATGATTTAAGCCCCATCCCTCCTGTGTGCTCAAGAACGGCGAGCCACCTATGTATACCTAGTTTAATACCAGGGAGACGTGGGGTTTTCCCCAAAAGGCAAACAGCCGTTAGCGGATTATCCTCGCTCTTCGGGGCACTAGTGCACCGTCAGGCATGTTGGATACGCCGGCTTCAATCGCTGCCAGAAATGCCTTCTCAATTATGTCTGCTTAGAGCTTCCCCGCCCACTCGGAATTGCCAGCATTCAAGGATCCCATCGGATTTGTGCTCGAGCGTTACAATACGCTTGGGTAATACCCCTTCTCGATTTCCCATGAGTATCCCAGGCTCTGCCACGACGAAGCCAAAGAACCCAACTGCGGCCACCCGAGTGGATCAGAGATCCTAACCCGTCTTCTCACTGCGAGCAAGCACTCCTGATATATCTCCGGAAATAAGGGTTACAGAATGGGGTGATGTCAGGTGCCTGTTATGACTTCTACTTTCCAGCCAAGGCCATTCACCAATCTTTCCCTGCAGTTGGTGGCTCGGGGCCCAATTGGTGAGTCACCCAGGAGCCCGAACAACCAGAGTGGTAGCACCGCCCAGTCACTTCACCTACCGTGGCACTATATTCGAATTTAAACATAGCTGCACTTCCAGGTGACGAGCTGGAAGGAGAGAGGGACATATTTATCCAATCAGGAGCTACAATACCAAAAACTGAATTTCTAACTAAGCTCCCAACTGGATGACAGTGTTACCCTCTCCTTCCAGCTCGTGACGTTGAAGTGCAGATATTTTAAAATCGAAGTACAACGATGTGACGGGGAATCGGGGTTGGAATCCGGATTGCCGTTTCCTGCCTCCGCCAAAAGTCAAGAAACTACCCCCCTCAGCGTTCGCCTTTGCTTCAAACTTATAAAATAAAAGTGCCCATTGCTGGAGTCCGGGTCGTAACGTTTTTTGTGGAAACATCTGTGATGAATTGTTTACAAATGGTTGGTATGAATACGTGATTTAATTATGATTGTATTTGATACAATGACCACCGAGAAAATGCAATGGTTGCTATCCTCAGTGATGATCTTGGACACATATTGATTGAAATTTGGTTGAAAATGTTTCTGTATCACAAATAGCGTGTTTCGAGAAGCAAGAAGAATCTCCGTCTTTCCCGTACGTTTGATTTTGCATTTCGTTTCAAATTTATATTAGTGATGTTGGTGTGATGTGATACATTATTTTTGACCTGCTTCGACCAGCAGTGGACTTGACATCCGAATGGCAATCGTCAGTTACCTAAACATTACACATTAACATAACCTAACCTCACTTTCAGAGTACCTTACAAGGATTCGCGTCATGGCGACAAGAATACTGTTGTTGCAGAATGCCACTGAACACGCTGTGGTCAACTTAAGAGTATTTCTAAAGAAAAAATGAAACAGCTTCAGTTTCTCAAACAAAGGCGTTCGGTCTGCTCGAATGTGTTTTGTAGAAACGAAAGTGTATAGGAATGGTACCGCGTGAAATAGGCGGGCCTACCGGAAGCAGCCGGTGAAGCCGAGGGCCTTCCAGGACGTCAGCCGGCACGCCATGGCCGCCCCACGTCCACGACGAATCTCGGACGATATGGGCGCAGACGACGCGTCTCATACAAACGTCGCTATGGAAACGCGGCCATTGTCGCGAAGCCACGCGGCGGCACGTCCTCGGAAACGCTGCCTCGAAAACGCGTAAATGATTGATTGATTTTTTCGTGTTTCTGGGCGCGTCAACTACTATGGTCATTAGTCCCGTTAGTGCATGTTTTTTTTCGGGAGATGGCGGTGATCTTACCCCGCTGGATGGCGAGATACGGCGCCGACCTACCGTCGGCTAGTGGGGTTTCCCCCTAACCAGGACTCTCCCACCAGCGGGGCACCGCCCCAGCCGGGACAAGCTGTAAGCTCCCGACCGGTCTCCCGGAATATGTAGTAGTGTAGTGCATGTTAGTGTGTGTGTGTAACGGGAGAGGATAGGATAAGGAAGAGGAAGATGAGATCGCGCGCGGTCCGTGGCCCGTTTGGTAAGGTACTGCTCCGGCATTCGCCTGGTGTTGATCGGAGAAACCTACCGATCAGAGCAGCCGGCCGCTATATTTCTCCTCCAGACAGCGACTGAATTCGACCTAGCTGAAAAGCTAGTGTCGAAAATCCTGCCGCCGTCAGGACTCGAACCTAGGACCTCCCGGTGAGAGGCGCTGCAGTGACATCAGTTGATGCATTGAGCTACCGCTCCCGGTGAAAACGCGTAATAAATGCCCTGGGAACTATACTTGGGTTTTCTTAACGTGGCGTGTCAAGGTCACGCGTGAAGAGGGAGACGGAAGGTAGACGCCAATAGGGAACCGCAAAAATCGGCGCTGTAGTGACGTTGCAGCACCTCATTGGAGTCTACCTTCCCTCTCCCTCTTCACGCGTGACCTTGACACGCCACGTTAAGAAAACCCAAGTATAAGAAGGGTATCCTGTACCATCTGGCATAACGCTACACCAACTCATTGAAAAAAATTACATGTAATAAAAAATAAATGTCTCCGAATTATTAAAGCTTGGTGGTTTATTTCAAACACACAAATTCATAAAGAATTACAAATTGAACGTCTCGAACAATACATGCAAAATCTAACCACGGACTTCTTATCCAATCTCTCAGCGTCACTTTATACAAATACTTTCAAATAGGTAAATCAAAACAAAATTGCCGTATAAGTTCCCGATATCCAAAATATATGTTCCGCCCACCATGAATATTAATGAACTTGCAAATTAAAATTATAAATAATATTAAAAATTAACAGAATTGTTACAATTAACATTACTTAAAACATTTACTTCCTGGATGAATGTTACCAGCCTACCTGATGACTGTGGGATCGTCCCCAAATATGAATTTTTATATTGAAACTCCCTGTAAAATACGAAACTCCCTGAAAAAAATAACTATTGAACAGGAAGAATAAATATTTGAAAAAAAAGGGTATTACTAAAAGATGATATTCTAGGAAAATACATTTTTCATCTTCCTTACAGATTCTCACTACTATTTACTTCGTTTTGAAACTGAAAAAATTCCCCAAACCAAACAAAATGTGATCATGTTTCCTAAAGGGAAATTCCAGCCACCGTAAATAATAAATGCCATACAGATAATTATCATCCGTCTCCTAATTAATCACTACTGATCCTACCCTAAACACTCAAATATAAATTCAATTCTACAAAATATAAACAATAACAAATCAGATGAATATTATTTTCTCACTTAAATCAAACAGTTATTTATCGTACATGGATATTAGTGTTAAACTTGAATAGTTCGAATAAACTGTAATGTGAAGTTACTACCCCAGATATGTACCAATACATGCCAATGATAGGTACCAATATCAAGGCATGAATAAAGTTTTGAGAAACGCGTACGACCAAAACTCCAGTAGCAATGAGAAAATGTAAAAATTCGTCAAAATGGGTAATTGTTTAGTTCTTTTCGATGCTTTATCATTATCGTCACCTTCGTCACCATTGGGTAGTGAGTCAGACAAGACGTGCGAATTTAGGAATGTTAAAAATTGTAGGTGTTTCTGGAGGTTTAAAGTGGGCATCATTTGTGCTCACAGATGGTTTTGGAGGCAGGTGACAATGTCTGCTGATTACCACTCCGAAATCTTCCTGCCCTGATGCTGCTGTCTCTGCATTTCTGACGCTATATTTATGTTTTCGTAATGTGGCAGCTGAGGTTAGTGTCTCCAAGATGGAATTTGGCACGACTTTTTGTCAGTGTCTTTCTCAGTCCTGCCGCAAGATGTCGCATGATCGCGACTATATCAAGCAGTGCTGCAGATCAAGCGACTCTAGCGGCACGCCGGAGAAAGACACGAAAAACCGTGCCATAATCCATCTTGAAGTTAATTCTCTCAGCTGCCACGTTACGAAAACCCAAGTACTACTCGCGCAACTTTTCTTGAGCGATAGATTGAAGAAATGCGGGCGGAGTGGGGGTTTTAGTTACAAAGTCGGCCACTACAGTATTTACAATAATGACAACCTCCTGAAAATCGAAGTCAAACCTATTACGTGTGCGGCCAGGTAGCGCTCTGGGTAGGCAACAGTAACCGTTGAAGGTCCTGGACCTGCCTCAGACATATCTTTTGATAATGGCAATAAAGCTGAAGAGAAGTTCTCGACTATGAAAGTAACTAGCTCTGACTAGCTTCTGTTTCGTGCCAACCAAGTTTTAATGCTTGGAATGTCAGTCATCAATGCTCGCTGCGAGCTTTTGCCTTCAACTGTTTATTGCTCAAGGGAGGGGGGAGCAAGGTCATCGTTCAAGAAAAGTTGCGCGAGTGGTATACGTCCCTGTCTGAGTGCACCTCAGGCTGTTAGCGGACCCGGGCTCCGGTGCATACCGCTCCGCCCGCCGTCTCCGGCGATCCGCCGTGGAGTCTGCGCGTGCCGTAGCATCTCCCTCGCCGGCCCGCCGGCCGACCGGCGACCTTGAGCGTGTCGGCCAAGGCCACGGCACCTCGCCACACCGCTCCGTTCTGCTCCGCCCCGCCCGCCCCGCCCCGCCCCGCCCCGCCCCGCCCCGCCCCGCCCCGCCCCGCCCCGCCCCGCCCCGCTACGTCCCGCCCCGACCCGCCCCGCTACGTCCCACCCCGCCCGCCCCGCCCACCCCGCCCACCCCGCCCACCCCGCCTGTACCGCCCACCCCGCCCGCCCCGCCCGCCCGCCCCGGGCCCGCCCCGCCCTGCCCCGCCCGCCCGCCCGCCCGCCCGGCCCCGGGCCCGCCCCGCCCGCCCTGCCCGCCCTGCCCGCCCCGCCCGCCCCACCCGCCCCACCCGCCCCGCCCGCCCCGCCCCCTCCACTCCCCAGCGTTCCTGCTGCCCCACGGAGATCGACGGCAGCGGGCTGCAAGGACGCGGTGGACCCCGGACTGTGGACGGATGTTAAGAAGGATGACTTCCCGTTCGGCCCAACATGGAACGGAGCTTGTTGATAAACAGGCTACATATAAATAAAATGATAATTTCCACATAATTAGCATACTCTAAAAGAGTGTGTCTTGGGCTGTTCTGGAGTCAAACCATCACGTTGTTAAACGTGTAACTGGAACTAAATGGTCTAGAACTGTCAGATACACAATTGTGTGAAGACCACTTTACAAGGAAAGTCAGAGCAAAAACGTAGTATTCACATACACAATGACTCAACAGTTCTAAATGCCCACATGTCTTCGAAAACTCGCATGAAAATTTATAATATGTAGAAGGTTTAATATTATCAAGAAAATAATACATTTATCCTAATAATGAAGTAGATTTCTGAAAGTGGGGTAGGATTGACATTGTAATCTCGAAGGAAACCCCATATTTTTAAAGCAGATTCAAATCGTCAAATAAAAGGTTTCTAATTGTCTTTTGCCGTGATATCTGCAACAGAATCTGCTTACTGCAGAGACGAGACAGTGGGCCGTTGAAAGCGAAGTAGAACGTCTCGTCCGTCGGGACTTTGAACAGAAGTTTTTGACAAGGTTCCTAGAAACCAGTAAAATGATAATTTCTACATTATTAGTATACCATAATACGCACCGAAATTTCACAATTTCAAAGATATGTGTGTACAATTGACAGTAATATAGTCTTAAATGCTGTTTTTGTGGCATGACTATTTGTCCAAAGGACAATTATCTTCATATGCTGGTCATACAAATCGTTCCGGAATTCTGAAATATTTTTCTAATTTAACTTTTATTTCAAATATTCATTTTTTTCGAGAATGGAATGCGATGATTCTACACTGTCAGAAACTGACGCGACATGGAACAGTGATTGCTAAAACTGTAATCACAAAGCAATCAAATAATTTTGACTTAATTAGCATACCCAAGAGAGTCTCACGCAATGTGGAATTATCGCACAAAAACTTTCTGCCAATGCATTGATGAGCTTGTAGTTCTGTGTGAAATTTGTGAAATCCCAGAGCTGTTGCTCGATATACACATTTTTTAAAAGTGGCTTTAAAATGAATGTCCTGACAGCGACAATGTTGGTATTCTAGCTGTATTTAGAGAATGCTCTAAATGGAATGCTCGAATAAAAACACAAAAACAAATTTAAATAAAGGGGAATACTGACATAAAAATAAAACTTATAATATTTTCAAGAGAGAGCCAAATACGCTAAAAACCAATCATAGCCTCCGCCTAGAGGTGGAGGAGAATCAACATTAAAAATCAGATATCACATTTTAATGCAAATTTTAATCCGAAGAAAAAAAGGTTCTGACTTATACTACTGCCTCCATGCGGGGAACAGTGAACGGAGGACAGTTCAGAATCACAACCCGTCGGGTGAGACATGAAACAGGGTTCGTTAATAGAGTGGCTACAAAGCAATAAAGCGAAACTTTCAATATAATTAGCATACCGTAGCATAAAAGACACGTCTCGATACAAAACTCCATCCTCTCACGTGCGTGTAAAAGTCTAAAGGTCCGAAGCCTCAAAATACTGCTGTCAGATAATACATTCTAAACAAAATATCTTCACGGGTAATGTCAAAGCCGTGATGTAATCGCCGTGTATAGAATGTCTCAATAGTTCCAGAATGCTCAATTTTAAATTCCAACTAAGCGTGAAAATGTGACAAAAAATGTAATCTTGTAAAAAGAGGAAACGTCAAGAGAGGAATCCAATTACTGCAAAATTAAGCTGCTCTCATACTCCATTGTGGTGTAGCGAGGGGCAACTTAAAAAGGTGCGAGTGGAAATTCTCATTGTTTTATACGGATCCGGATTCTACGAAAACGCGTGAATTCTTCGAACCATTACTGACCGAAAATTGTTGCGTGCGAGGCTACTGGCAGAGAAAGAGAGACCTTTGAATCGATCAGAGGATGAGCGGTGGTAAAGGATTCCGACACGAGAGGGCGGTGATGCGGCGGGCGTTTGCCTCCCAGCAGGAGACTTCGCACTTGTAATTTGGCAATCGCCCTCATCAATATGGGTCACTCCCATTCGCCTCTTTGCGTTCTTTGGCGCACTCCGACTCGCCGGAGTCTCGCCCTTTTTAAGAATTCATATCTGCATCTGCGTTTCGAGAGCTCGTGGTGTAATGGGTAATGCACTCGCCTACCACCTCATGGGCTTGGGCTCGAACCTCGGGCAATCCATGTGGAAATAGTGGTGGACAAAGCAATCCCTCCCCAGAAGGAGACTTCGCGCTTGTAATTGGCATTCGCCCTCATCAATATGGGTCACTCCCATTTGTCTCTTTGCGTTCTTTGGCCCATTCCGACTCGCCAGGGTCTCGCCCTTTTTAAGAATTCACATCTGCATCTGCGTTTCAGGAGCTCGTGGTGTAATGGGTAATGCACTCGCCTACCACCTCATGGGCTTGGGCTCGAACCTTGGGCAATCCATGTGGAAATAGTGGTGGGCAAAGCGATCTCTCTCCAGAAAGAGACTTCGCACTTTTAAGTGGCAATCGCCCTCATCAATATGGGTCACTCCCATTCGCCTCTTTGCGTTCTTTGGCGCACTCCGACTCGCCGGGGTCTCGCCCTTTTTAAGAATTCATATCTGCATCTGCGTTTCGAGAGCTCGTGGTGTAATGGGTAATGCACTCGCCTACCACCTCATGGGCTTGGGCTCGAACCTCGGGCAATCCATGTGGAAATAGTGGTGGACAAAGCAATCCCTCCCCAGAAGGAGACTTCGCGCTTGTAATTGGCATTCGCCCTCATCAATATGGGTCACTCCCATTTGTCTCTTTGCGTTCTTTGGCCCATTCCGACTCGCCAGGGTCTCGCCCTTTTTAAGAATTCACATCTGCATCTGCGTTTCAGGAGCTCGTGGTGTAATGGGTAATGCACTCGCCTACCACCTCATGGGCTTGGGCTCGAACCTTGGGCAATCCATGTGGAAATAGTGGTGGGCAAAGCGATCTCTCTCCAGAAAGAGACTTCGCACTTTTAAGTGGCAATCGCCCTCATCAATATGGGTCACTCCCATTCGCCTCTTTGCGTTCTTTGGCGCACTCCGACTCGCCGGGGTCTCGCCCTTTTTAAGAATTCATATCTGCATCTGCGTTTCGAGAGCTCGTGGTGTAATGGGTAATGCACTCGCCTACCACCTCACGGGCTTGGGCTCGAACCTCGGGCAATCATGTGGAAATAGTGGTGGATAAAGCGATCTCTCTCCAGAAGGAGACAAGTGGCCTCGTCGATTTATGCTACTCCCCTCCCTCTCTTTGCGTCCTTTGGCGCACTGTGACTCAACGGGCCACGCCCCTTGTTGAATTCGAATCTCCATTTCCATTTCGAGGATTCGTGTGGTAATGGGTATAGCACTCGCCCTCCCCTTGGGTTTGGCGTCGATTCTCGGGCAATCCACGTGGAATTATTGGTGGACAACGCGATATCTCTCCGGAAGGAGACTTTGCACTTATAATTAACAATCGCTCTCGTCGACTTCAGCTACTCCTCTGCACCTCATTGCATTCTTTGGCGAACTCCGACATGCCGGAATCTCGTGCTCTTCAAGAATTCAAATCTGCATCTGCATTTCGGGGGTCCGCAACGACAAAGCAGGGGGAGTCGCCAAACAAAGAAGTTGGGAGACCAAGAGCGGATGTTCTGATGTAAAACACATCCCGGTTCGATGGGGGCTTGCTCTTTGAGGGGGTGTAGAGGAGGGCGAAATGCCCACCTCTGGGATTTGTCCCCCAGGAGTTTTATCACCCCCTCGATAACCTTCGGCTTCCTGAGGTGAGGAGCTGCAGCTTAGACAAGTGTGTCGACGGACACACAACATCTCGTTGAGACTGCAACACAGACACTTTACGAGTATTTATAAACCAGTAAGATGTCACTTGATGTGAATACGAACCCTTGCCTCAGATTGGAATCTCTGCCTCAGATTGAAAAAGGGAGAATCGCGCGTGGCTCAAAGCCTATGTTTAGCATTTTAACTATCGTAAATAAGCAACGGTTGTAAGTTGAAATTCTTGATATAAATGAGAAAGTGTACGATTAAACAGAGAAAACAAAAATTGGGAGGGGGTTATTAGATAGACTTGTGACGGTTCGTACTCGTGTGGTAGAAAAGCAACTCAAAATATGCAAATTTCATATGTACCATTTTATTGGCATCTTTTCCCAAGGGCTTCCTCAGGGGACGAGGTTTATCGTTTCAAACATGGTAAGCAAACGAGAAGGTATACCCATACTCATACATAGAACGTACGCGTAAGTGTAAAGTAGTCGAGGAGCGATTAGATTTAATTCACCTTGGCAAGGGAAGATTCCCATTAGTGATTTCTGTCGGACGTCCCCTCGATATCTTGTTGATCTTTCTTGATGGCGTTGGTATCACGGGACAACTCTTGCCTGAAAGGAACACTACGCCGAGAATAAAAGCAAACAGTCGTTCTTAACACGCTTTCATATAACCTCCGTGAAAAAGACAACAAACAAGCCCTCTGTCTATAAGTCGTTTCAACCGCCTCGTGGTATAAGAACGCCCGCTACCTTCAGCGTACCTTGTACGTGACTCATTATCTCTTCGAAGAAGAGAATCGACTCAATAGTGCGTCGGGAGAACACGTGGTGGAGCAACTCCAAGGTCCCCTGGAAGATAGCGATCGAACGAGGTAGAAAATTGTAATTGGCAATACGAGAAGAATTTACGCCTGGATTTTTTTGCGTGTTATTCGTCCCTACGGATGGAGTACATTTCTGTTGATGTTGGTTTTTTGTTGATTTTTATCGTGTATATTCGTATGTTTGCTGTGTTCGTCTTCAACTCCTTGTATAAAAATAAAGAACATGTAAGTTTCTGCAGCTGAGCTTTCTCTTGAAGGATCTTCTGCAGGTTATCTAGATATTTAGCTGATGCGTAGTGTAGCTAAAGCAAAGAAGCAAGAATTGACATAAATGCAAGATGATAGATAATTGAATGCAAATCTCACCAGTGATAAAAGTTTATTATGTAAATTGGATTACTTCCTGAGCCGTTATCATCTGTAGCCCTGAAGTGGCGATTTTTGATATTTTCATGTATAATTTCTCGGATTTGATTATTGCTCAGAAAATGGTGTGAGATTTACATGGATCCCGAAATCGCAAACGAATGTTTAAATTCTGATATTAGATATCAAATAATTGGCAGAAGCAAACGAATAGTGTTCTTCTGTTTGTGGACCAATGTGTACTGCTCTAAAGGAGATGTTCCCTTTCTGCAATATGGTGTGTAATATATGTGGTATGGTTCCCCTAGCCTAATCACCTGAGGACCGTCCCCTATTTTGGCACTTCCTGAAAAGCAGTGATCAAAATGAAAAGTAATGTATAGATACTGCAACACAGATCTTATTTCTAGCATGTGATAAGAATCCACTTTCGATTTTGGATTACTCATAAATGAGACATTTCTTTTTGCTTTCAAGTGAAAAACCAACAAGTTAAAAGTAAATACAAGGTTCTGACTTATTGGGTAAATAGTACCAAGAAATACCTTTATTATCAGAGTTTTATATTTATTTACATTGTAATGAGCAATAAACTGTTTCCTTCAACGATAATTCTGGAATGGAAAGGTAACATTTTCAACAATCTTCGCGTCTGGTTATCACAGCTAGGCACCGGAATTATGTACACTAATAATCTGTTAAAAATAATCATGTTTGCATTTATGCAGTAAAAAAGTAAAATAAATAAATTTAACAAATGGACGAATGGTCTCCTAGGAACCCCAGTTAGTAACGGCGCCGAGACCCTGGCCGAAGGGATAAAAGGCATTGACTGACTGTGACGTGATAAAAAAATCAAAAACTTACGAGATAACTTAGCTAAATAAGTTCAGTGTCCAAGAACGTTCAAGAAACGCCAAACAAACGTAACAAAAAATAAATAAAAACCGAATGTATGCAGTAAAATTTGCTTTATAAAGTATTATAATACATCATAACACTGTTTCTCACATTTAAACGCACAGTACGCATAATACACTCTTATATTAATCTACCACTTGACTGCTACTATTTATACTGATGTATTTTCATGCCAATTCAAATATAGGAAATTGATAGCTTCTGTACAACCACTTCTGTAAAAACAGAGACTACAATGTTAAATTTATTAAATATACATAGTAAATGAAAATGAGTAATATAATCGTTTTCAATTAAAATATGTAGAATAAGTAGCAATTTAGAGCCATATAATCCATATTAAGATAAAGTATGCAAAATAAGAAGCATAAAATCGTGCTCGATTGTTGGAACTTGGGGATCCATGCATCCTGTGTGCATATTTTCACATGAAAAAATATGCAACCACATTGAAATGCAATACCTAATCAGAAAACGTGCAATATCAGAAAACATTGGAGGTTGGAACATTCCATCCATGTCTCAACGCTCATCTGTCTCTTCCACTCGCACTGTATCTCTCTCCCACTCGCTCACTTCATCTCTCTCTCCCTTTCTCACTCGCACACACTTTCTTTTTTTCACTTTCACTCTCCCTGTCCCTATCTCTCATAGGCGCTCAGCCTCCGCGCCCGTCTTGAAATCCTGCCCGGCGCGCCGCCCGGGTCGAAGGGAGGGAATTGATAGCAGGCGCCGGGCGCGTGGCCGGGGAGCCAAACGCCGCTCCGTGGCACGGCGGAGGCCGCGCGGGTGGTCGAGGTGGCGGCGCCAGCGGTAGTGGGGGTGGTGGCGATGGAGGCGGTGGAGGTGGAGGTGTCTCTGGCGGTATCTCTGGTGGTGGCTGTGGCGGTGGCTGCGGCGGTTGATGTGTCGGGGCGGTGGCGGTGGCGGTGGCGGTGGCGGTGGTGGTGGTGGTGGTGGTGGTGGTGGTGGTGGTGGAGGTGATTGAGGCGGAGGCGGAGGCGGAGGCGGAGGTGACGAGGCGGTGGCTGTGGCTGTGGCTGTGGTTGTGGCTGTGGCTGTGGCGGCGGCTGTGTCTGTGGCGGTGGCGATGCCTGTCGCGGTGACTGCGACGGTGGCTCTGACTGTGACACTGGCTGTGGTTGTGGTTGTTGTGGCTGTGGCGGTGGCGACTGAGATGGATGGTGGCGATTGAGGTGGTGGTGACGTGACGGTGGCTGTGACTGTGGCGGTGGCTGTGACTGTGGCTGTGGCTGTGGCTGTGGTGGTGTCTGTGGCGGTGGCGATGACTGTCGCGGTGGCAGTGGCGGTGGCGGTGGCGGTGGTTGTGGCAGTGGCGGTGGCGGAGGCGGAGGGACAGGTGATGGTAACGGGAGGTGTAGGCGGCGACGACGACGACGGCGGTGGCGGTGGCGGCAACGGAGGCGGCGGGGGAAGTGGAGGAGACGGTGGATGAGGAGGAGGGGGGGGGCCGAAGGTGGTGGAGGTGAAGGCGGAGGCGGGGGCGGCGCTGGGCGCGCGCGCCGAACGTGTGCAGAAAGCGCGGCGTGGGCGCGGGAGGGGGAGGGGGCGGGGCCGCGGGCGGGCAGGCGCTTGATGGTATCGCGCGGGGCGTGCGCCGCCTGCGGTGCCGCCGCGTAACAGGACCCGCGGTGGCCACCGCCCCTCCCCCTCCCCCTCGCGACAGCCACCGGCCATCGTGCACACTGGGCCACGAGGCGCGCTCACCTGGCAAGTGAAGGAATACATGATCCGACATGCTTAAACAAATACGCATGTAAGTGGGTACATTTATGTTCATACGTACGCAATATGCCTGCATACTCGTACGAACGCATTTCTAAGGAACCACTGCTTGGATCATCGTTTTCTATGTTCTTCACACCAGCTCGTCTTCTGAAGACTTCTCGTATCAACGAAGTATCCCCATTCAATCTTCTGATGTGGCCCATGGGCGCTTATAGACTATGTTCTTGTTATACTTTGCAAGCAAAGCCCGCCACATCAAGCTAGCAAAATGGGTCACATCAGGAGGTGGAATGTGCCCATCACAGCAGCTATCCCTCATCTATCAACTCATATGATCCACAGACCCTCATACTGTGTTCTTAATGAACTTTACGAGAAAAGGCCATGGGCTTCTAAAGGAACTTCGTCCGTGAAAATAGATCGTTATATTAGGTCTAAGTGATAGGGTTTCAATTGGGAAGCCCTCAGGACACCTCAAAAAGGGTTTAGATAATTAATTCCCCGTCATTGATTGACCTGTAGGCTGCAATCCCTGAAAACAGTCAATCATACATTTGTCACGAGTAATACTACTCGTATTAATGTAGGCATTTATGTATTATTATTACACAATCTTATTTTTACTTTCTCGCCTCACTTCGTAAGAAAAAATAGTGTAATCGTACGCTGGAAAACGGCGATTTATCGACAGAAAACCTCTTCAAACGTTTTCAAAATTTTCTCAAAGAAAGGCTACAACTTTTTAAATTAAACTTTGTCCTCAATGGCGTAAGGAAATAGAAAGTGGTGCGGGTCTCGTTTTCCTCAAAACTTCTCGTTTTTCGAGAATTGCAAGAGTTCATAATTTTTTCGGCGTCTTCCTTCAACTAAAATATTGAAGGCATATATTTTCCTTAATAAAATCTGTTGTTCAATGTCATGTGCAATATTTCAAAAATACGAGTAGCTTTTATGTAATGAGTGAAACAAACACTAAACAGTTAGCAATTATTTTCTCAAAAAACATCTCAATTTTTTAAAATTTATTTTTCTCTTTGTGTTTATCAAAAAAGGTAAGAACGTGATACTAGTCCCATTTCCGGCAAACGATCCTTATTTTCGAAAATTGAAAAAATGTTAATTTGGCAAAACAACAAATTTGAATATAAAGATTTTTGTCTTAAATGAAATCTGTGCAAAAAAAATCAATCTTTAAAACATTTCTTGTACAATTTACACGAGAAACAACTAAACATGTAGTTTTCGCTTGAAGGTAACACAAATTATTTTTAAAACTCACAAAAACCTCTCCAAGGTTTGTATTTAGCTTTCTTCACGGAGAGGGAAAAGTACACTTAAAAATTGCGCAGGACCTCATTTTCGTTGAATTTTGATTTTTCGAAAAGGTTCGCCAAAGTTAGAAATATTACGAGAAAGAACATGCTATTGTAGCACATTTTTATGTTTGTGTCGATGCAACCGAAGATACCCACTGCCCACTGGATGCCTTAGGACCCACTGCCTGTGCTTTGCACCTCCGCCCGCGTAGTGCCACGCCCCCTATCCTCGCCCGCGCCCTCGCCCACGCCCCCGCCTTTGTCCTCTGCGCAGGCGATGGCTCCGCTTCGGAGAATTCGGCCTCTGCGATGCTGTTCCCGCACCTTCACTTACGCAGCGTACAAATGTCGTTCTTAACTTACGTAAGGCGGCGGTCTTAGGTAGCTCTTGTTTTTCTTTCCATCTGTCTCGTGTATTGCTGCCTTCTTAAGAAGGAAGATGATGAGGTACTTCTCAAATTCGTCACCTTCATTCTTTTTTTCTTGTCATTCTCGTTACTATTTTTTCTTTCTTGCTCATGCGTAAATATTTATTTACTTTCAATGTCTTGAAGAGGTTTCGTTAGCTGAAGTACCTTTTCTTTTCGCTGTTTTTCTGTCCCTGTTACCTCTCCTTTTCAATTTCCACCAATCTTTATGTTTGTGATTATCACAACTTCATGCTCGTCTCCTTCATTTTACAGAGATTTGGTCACTTCATATATAGAAATAGAATATCTTTGGAAAAGTACGTGATTTTTTATACGTTGTTCTGAAAGTAATCCAATGAAAATTTTACTTAAAAAGCGGCCTCGTTCTTATTTTTACACCTTGTTTGCTTTATCTAGCTGATCCATCTCCCATTTCCACCGTCCCCATTTCTACTTATTTTACCTCTGCACGCATCGCCTCATTTAAGTCCAATAGTATAGGTACGTTTTGTGGCTCCTACACTCAACCATCTTTATAAATAAGGTCTCAAAACAATCCACGGAGAGGTGACGAATTGTTCTAAAAAAACGTGAAGGATTCTTTGAAAAAAATACATATACAAATATCCATGTCAAATGCAGCTCTCAAAACCCAGTAAGCGTTGTTGAAATTTATTGATACTCCAAAAGGAAGCGTTCTAGGGTCTTATAACCTGGAATATTGAGGCCAAATGCCTCAAATAAACGTTACCCATACCGTAATCTACAGGTTTAGATCTTCTTGAGATCCTATTACATTTTTGCTGGTTCGGCGCTTCTCGATCTTACCCCACTTGTTCAGAAACGTCCAGAATCTGGAACTGTATGCAAAATTAAACTAAATACTTGAAATTCTACGTGATTGAATTGCTTGGGTCTCTCCCTCCTTCCCTCTCTCTCTCTCTCTCTCTCTCACACACACTCCTCACTTAATCTCACTCTCTCTCCCTGACTCTCCCCTGTAATGAAGTTAAATAAGAATAGTTTAAATTGACACGGATGTATTGTACTATGTTAAAACATGTTCAGTTAGTACAATTACACGGATACATAGAGAACAAGTGACGGAAGATTAGAGAGCCTTGAAGAAAAAGAGTTAAACATGGAAATGGAAGGAATAGGAAACTGGGTGGGGTTTATCATGCGATTTATCGCACGGGTACACTACTCTCCTATTTTATTTTGTGTACCGTCGCCTTGTCTTTTCATTATCTCTTGTTGCTCGATACACCCCCCGTCCCACAGCACCTTCTTTTTGTCTCTAATTCCGCCTGGGGCACCGTCCGGTATCTGTTCTCGCCCTTTCTCTGTGTCCCGCGAGCCCAGTCTGCACTCCGCTACGCCAGCTGCTGCTCCACTACCCTCCGCACAACTCGAAAGACCTAAGTCGCGCAATTTTGTCGTTAAACTCATTACCCCCAATTGTCCGGTGGGGAAATTTAATTAAAAAATCTGGCTGCGTCCTGTTTGGTTGGCTTAGTTGCGTTTGGACCCGACGCAGCATCGTCGTGTAGCTCGCTTACTGAAATTCCCCTCGCAGCGACCGCCTTATAAGTGTAAGGGAAATCTATTACGCCGGGCCCTATCACGGATCTTTACGATGTTTCAGGAAAATTTTCACCCGACGTGGTTTACAATTAACGTCAGTTTACTTCGATACCATCTTAACAGTTTTTAAAACATTGAACAAGGCACCACAAATTCTTAACGGTTTCTTCACGAGTGTGGAATATCACACGTTGTTTGAATATGAATATACGTTAAAATTTACTAATATGCTTTATATAAATTAGAGGGCTTTACGACTCCCAACTAGTTTTCGAAAACGACAATGGAGTATTTGCGCTTTTTTTAGTGTGTGTGTGTGTGTGTGTGTGTGTGTGTGTGTGTGTGTGTGTATGAATGTAATAAAAGTGCACTATTTTTCTGAATTTGTTTGCTTCTGTTTGATAATGTAGATGTCAAGATTTGCAGGTTTTGAGTTAACAGTTATGTAAAAACTACACGTTTTAATATATTCTTTCTTTCAGAATGTCATGTCCATATATTTCGAAAGCAAATGGGGTATTCCTGGAAATAAATTTACCTCTGCCCTTCCTCCCAAACTGACGTAATGAGAGAGCAAATAATATTTATTCTGAACGTGAATACGGGAATTCCATGAATGCGTTTTACTTCAAATCATTCGAAGAAGTGGTGTTTTTTCTACTTACAGCGTAGATACTCGAATCTTTCTTTGACCTTTGGGTGTTTGCGAGACCATCTGGGCAGACTGGATTTTAACTGGAAAGGGTTCAAATGAATCACCTTTTTTTGTATATCTGTCTTTCTCTGCACACTGACACCACTTGTTCGCTGCTTGGAAATCCTTCACCAACATCTTAGTCAATGTCTCTGCTTGTTTCAAAGAAATATGTTAGCCACATCATCCAACTTCTTTCCTGCTACTTCTAAGAACGTGCCCTGATTTTTTTTAATATCAAACTTTGATCGCTCTGACTCATAGGTAGACATGGGAAGGTTTCCTGCAAGAAAAACAGAAATAGGAAACTATTCAGTTTGAATGGTGGTAAATCTAGACATAATTATTGTCTATATCTTCAGACTTCTTCGATGGTTTAAATAGAAAGATAGTTCTTCGATCTAACAAACTGTCAAAACAAAACTAGCATCAATAAAAAAACCCATAGCATTTAAAAACAATTGAAACTATGAACACTATCAGAAAACAATTATAATCTAACTTCAAAAACCATAAATTGCGATGAACACTTGATTTTACGTTTCGCATATAACATCTGGCCCTTTTCATTTACGCAATGCATTGAATCTCTATCTTTGGTCACACTCGGACGCTTTCCTAGTGCGTCTTTTAATATTTTGGGGATTTGTTTTTAAAAAAGTAAAAAACAATTGATGTATTGAATGTAGCTCTTTCTAGACCATCTACACGAAGAGCATGTAGCTAATAAAATTTAAAATTCTTCTTTTTGAATCATGACAACTCGAAGATAAAAATGTAAGATAGGTTCTTCAATGTATTAGGTAAAAATTCATAAATCGCGTTTTATTTGGAAATGTTTTCTCTCACTTGTTTGCAATACCCATGAAATTTGAAGAAAAACCATCAAGTTATTGTAACGTAGAATCGAAGGAATAAATAATTTACAGAGAAACCTCCTTATTTAAGGGAGTCATGACAACGAATATGAAGCAATGAACACTTATTTCCGGGCGCGTCTACTGCCGTGATCACTGGTCCCGTAAGTGTAGTGTATGTTTTATCACAGACGGTGGCTATGTTCGCTAGAGGGTGAGATTCGGTGCCGATCTACCCATCACTTTGTGGGTTTTCCCTATTAAAGAAAATTCCCCTTCTGCGAGGCACCGCCCTAATCAAGACATACGAGTTCACCTAAACTCCCGCCAGGATCTCCGGATCAGATGCAGCGATATCTATTGATGGTTGAGCCACATCACCTGGTGTATGAAGAGGGTACTTGCAAACCTACTCTGTTTGGAATCAAAAGTTGTGCACTATTAGCAACATCAGACATATGTCAAACTTCTCAGACGATTGTCTTAAGACATTTCTGAATGACGACCTAATTTTATTTCTTTTATTTCCTGGACATTGAAACGATGGGTAAGTGGTTGAAACAACGTTCCGAACAGAGGCATCAAGTTCCCTATTCGGTCAAACCTCTGGCTGGCCCAGTTATTCCAATGTCCTTGGTTGTTTCACAACCGCAAAAAACGAGTGAAGCAGAGAAAGAGGATGAGAGCAAAAAGAAACTTTCCCGGGGATGTGTTGCTGCAGCACTCATTCTGAGTTTATAGATATCATAAAGTCTCGGGTACGAGTGTCGTTTTGTTCTTCTGGGCGTAATCCTTTTTCGTTCTTGTCTGTCCCTTTAGCCCGCTCGCCTTCCCCCAGTTCCACTTCTTGAGCTGCCACTTTGTGGCAAATCCTCGTGGATTACACGGATCTTTTCTTCGTTTGCATTGTAAGTAATGGATGACAAAGTGCCCTTGATTTGATTCTACGCGCCTTGGGCTACTCTAACTCTCATTTTCAGTCTATTTCTCGCAAAGAGGCTCTAGTGTTAGGCAATAAAGAAGAGAGACTTTATCTCGGGTTTATTTTAGGCAGAATAGTTTTAAATATTGTTGTAATATTTTCTAACAGGGGGTTTCTCTCTGCAGCAAGTTAAATTTGTGGAGTGGAAAATGTTCGTTGCTCCAAAATACGAGTTACAAATAAACCGTGTCGTAAACACAAGTTTTATTATATGAATTGACTATCGATTTTATGGGCGGTATCGGAAAACGAAACTCGAATCTGTGAAATATGAACTTGTGAGGCGTTGCATTTGTATCCGAGATTCGAAAACTAAATTAGCCTAATTTTTGCGGAAAATATGATTTTTCTAAGAGTCCCTTATAAGAAAAACGTCCTGAAGAATTTTGTTCAAGAATACTTTTTCTTCAGATTACCTGAGCGTTTTAATAGTGAAACGGATTCAAGCTGTGTTATTGAGAAACAAAAAAGGAAATATTCAAATTCATATCTCCGAAAGTGAGAAAAACTTGCTAATATCCTTCCATACAAACTATAATATTTAGTTTCTTCCTAGCGATGGGTGAAACTACTCGCAGGTTATAAAGCATTCGAATTTTAATAGGTGAGGTAATTTTGGCAAGCAACAACTGTTTGATTATCAATCACAAATTCTCTTAGCTGTAAGTTTTTCCATATAAAACATTTTCAAAAAATTGTCATACAAATTGTGACCCTTGTCATAATGACTTATAGTCTTCATAATAACTGCTAAAAATCTTTCAGGGCGCAGGAGAGGTGGCGGAAATGAAACTGTTGTATATGTCAATGTGCATCGTCGCCATTGAATTGGTGCCACGCAGTTCGGTATTTCATATAACTGAAAAGATAGTAGTCGCCAAGTGCCAAATTTGGGCTTTTAGGGGATGATTTCAACCGTCCCAACGGAAGTGCTCCATAAGTTCTTCGGTGCTTCTAGATGTTTGTATTAATTTTTGATGAGATTTTCCAATGCAGTTGATCTAAGTTAATCCATTGCCTAACACTAGAGCCTCTTTGCGAGAAATATACTGAAAATGAGAGTCAGAGTAGCCCATCCATAACAAAGGAGATGACCTTTTGCCACTTCCTGCTGCTTGCCAAACTTTTGTGCACATCATCGTATGACGGACGTCGATATTTCCATCCATTTCTCACACGGCTCGGAATATTATTTCCGAATAGTGCACGCACATAGCGTAACAACATAAACTAGTATAATCATACGACGCAACATACATATCCATAGCTTATATACATATAACGTAAGAACATGTACCCTGATTGAATTGCAGAGACGATCATTCTGAAATTCTACGAGTTCCTTACCAATTACTTCTCAGAATTTTCTTTCTTATCTAGTGTTGTCTATAGTTATTATTACTAACATTCGTATAAAAATACAAGATTCGGGAAATTAAAGCATAACTTAGAATTCATTAATCATATCATAAATTAGATGCCATGTAAGGTAAAATTCGTCTCTCTAGAACTTTGAATCTCGTGTCGATAAATCATGGTAAAAAATGATGCCAAATACGAAAGCGCTGGGTTCATCACTAACTTACTCGTAAAAAATGTTCGAGGCAAGACACTATGACCTCAACATGTTCCGAAAAACGAAGCAGAAGAACGCGAACGTAAATCTAACCTTTGCCAACGTCGCTCCCAGCATTTCCGCCTTCGCTCTGCGGTGGCATAAAGAGGAGGCTGTCTTCCACCAGACCTCCCGTCGTTTCTCACAGCTCCCCTCTCCTCCATCCCCTTTCTCCCCCTCTGCCCCACTGGCGTCATCTCCCTAATTCTCAAGCCTTCTCTCCCTTTCATCCCATTCCCTCCCTCTTCTCACTCCTATCCCCTCCCAATACAGCCCTCTCTCTCTTCATCCCCTTCCATCTCTCCCATCTCCTTCCCTCTTTCACACACCGCATACCCTTGTCTTTCTCACCCACCCTCCCCTTTACCCTTTCACCTATCTCTCCCCATCCCCCACTCACCTATCCCACCCCATCCCTCTCTCATCTACCCTCCAGCCTCTCATCCACACCTTCCCTTCCCTCTCTCGTCCACCCCTCCCATTCCCTCTCTTCTCCACCCCTTCCCTTCCCTCTCTCAACCACTCCCTCCCCTCCACTCTCTCACCTTCCCTCTCAAACCCACTTCCTACCCTTCCCTCTCTCACCCACTCCCTCCTCTTCTCTCCCCATTTCCTTCCCTGTCCCACCATCCCATTCCGTCCCATCCCCTCCGTTATTTCCCCCGCCGCACTATTTCACCACCATCTCTCTTTCCCTCTCTCACTCTCACCCTCCCCACTCTTAGTCGCCCTCCTAATATCACACACTTCCTCCTCCCACCCATCGACACCACCACTACCAAGCTACCTCCTTTCAGTAGATGGCATCAAGCTGCGACCCCCTTCTTCCACTCTTTCTCTCACCCCCTCCTTCCCCTCCCTCTGCTCCCCCCTCCTCACGCGAAGCCGCAGCCATTCACCGCCACCGTGCGAACGCGGAGGTCGGGGAGTATCCTCTTTTTTCCGGGTTTTCGTGCGGTCGAGCGTAAATGCCACCCCCACCCCCTCCGAACGCCGCCGCCGGCCTTCCTGCGTTCCCACGAACGGGCACGTGGCCAGGCCCGGGCGCCATTGACTCGACGCCTCCGCGATGCAACGCCCGTCGCCTTCGCCGCAGACACCTCACCCCCACCCCGCGCCGCTGCAAGCACTCACCGCCCTCGCACTTTTTGCTGTCTCTGCCGCAGTTCTGCAATAGCAGATACTGCCGATAAGGGGGGCGTGGGTTAAAATTTCGTATTTCACTGTGGTTATTCCGCTGCGCTTGCGCCAGCGGCTTGATTCACGGCGCATTTGGCTTGGTGAATTTTTTTTACTTTCTCGCTACGGAGTAGAAAGAAAGTTATGTAATGCTGTGCGATAAAACGGCGTATTTTCGGTACAAAAATTCTTTATTACAGGGTCCTGGTAACGAAAAAATGGACAAATCCAGTTGCTAAATTTAGCAAAAAAATCCTCTAACATGTGGTGTAGCCAGAATCCTTGTTTGTGGATCTTTGATACCGGAAAATCGAATGACTCTCTGTCTCTTCGCCTGTCTTTCCGTTTCTACATTACACATTATTCACTGAAGTTACGTTATTATTGACAGTAGTAGTCGACGTGCCCGCCAACACTAAATAATTAATCAATAAATGAATCTTTGACAAACCTACGACTTCCACGGAGAACGGTACAGACAGTTGATATGGTAGCAGTCGTTGAAGGGAGGAGCACAAGTGATTGAGTCTCCACGCATTCATTATAAAGAAAATGAAAAATAAAAACACATCGCGGTGCGCTAAGTAAGTGTTGTTTGGCAATGAAAACACGATCAGGATAAGGGTTGCGGACGTTCCCTTTCCTCTTCACGCGGAAGATTCATTTTGACAATTGTTTTCCACTCGTTTTATAGATGAATTATCTTCATGTTCATTGTGAAATGAATTTTGGTGTTAAAATCAAAACGGGTGTGTCAGTTAAGGATAAACGAGATTACTGGTAGTAAAAAAATAAGCAACACTGTCCGACTCCATGAACTACTGAGCGTAAAAAAAGAAAGCCTCCTCTTTAGGCAACAAAAGAAGTTAATAGTAGAAAATGTGTGTAAATTCCTCCGAGATATAATTTAACAAAAATATTCTAGTGTATCTTTCAGATATATGTAACGGATATCTACTTTATTGTTTTTATAAGCGTGTATTTATTTCCTATGTTTTATTACGAAGTGTTCTATCGAATAAAACCACAGCTTTTCGATCACCACAGCCGTTTCGTACCCGTTCACTTAACCTCCTAGTTACTTCCGCTATAAGCATCCACGATGGCGACGCAACACATTGCCATAACAACGGACTAACATTGCCATCTGCAACTCCGAATTGAACTTTACCCTCCTCACCGTACTAATCCTGATCCATTCTCATCTTTCGTTACAGGGCCAGTGCTCACGCTTCATTGCCTTCAGATGGCAATTGCCTTAACATCCCACATTTCCTCCCTGCCTTCTTTCCTCCTCACTCTTCCACATCTACTCTCACGTACGTGGGACTGCTACTCTCGCACGTGTAACACCACGTCTTCTTCCCCCTCCACGAAAACCGGCGCCGCCCCATTCCAGGTGCTGCCACCTGGCGGGCGCGCGATATTTCGCCTCCGAAAGGTCGCGTTCTTCCCTCTCCGCCACCGTCGCCCGCTTCGCCGCCCCCACCGCCGCCGCCGCCGCCGCCGCCATCGCCCCGTGCGCGACGCCAGTCCGGCGAGTCTTTCGGGCGGTGATGTATGACCCGTCGGTTGTGTCCGATAAGCTCTTTCAGGAGGCCACCGCCGTATTCGACGCCTCCGCCGCTTCCGCTACAGCCACTGACGTCGCCGTCACCGTCATCGCCACTGTAGTGCCGTTGTTGCGAACGTCACCGCCACCAATAGCGCTTTGACCGCAACCTCAGGCTGTACGACCGCAATCACAGCCGCCGCGTCCGTCCAAGCCGTGTCCGTCGCCCCTTCCGCCACCACTTTCGACGTCACGCCCGGCGCCACGTCCGCTTCCACGTCCGTCGCCACCTCTACGGCCGCCTCCACGTCCGTCGCCACCCCGTCTCTTCGTCCGTCGCCACATCCACCTCGTCTGCCTCCACGTCCGTCGCCAAACCCGATTCCACGTCCGTCGTCACGCGCGTTTCCACGTCCGTCGCCACGCCCGCTTCCTCGTCCGTCTGCACGACCGCTTCCACGTCCGTCATCACGCACACTTCCACGTCCGTTGCCACGCCCGCTTCCACGTCCGTCACCACATCCACCTCTACGTCCGCCTCCACGCCAGTCGCCACGCCCTTCTCAACGTCCATCGCCACGTCCACCTCCGCGTCGGCCTTCACGTCCGCCCGCACGTTTGCCTCCACGTCCGTCGCCACACCCACCTCCACGCCCGTTGTAACGACCATCTCCACGTCCATCGCCTCCCCCGCCTCTACTTCTGTCACCACACCCGCCTCCGCGTCCATTGCCACGTCCACCTCCACGTCCGTCCCCACGTCCGCCTCCAAGTCCGCTCTTCTGTCCACCATCACATCGGCCTCCACATTTGTCGCCACGTCGATCTTTATATCCGTTACCATATCCGCCACCACGACCGCCGCCACGTAAACCTCCACGTCCATCGTCACTTCCCTTGTCACATCCGCTGCCACGTCCGCCTCCAAGACCGTCCCCACGTCCGCCACCACGATAGCTAACTGGATCAGCGCCACGACCATAGCCGCCATCGCTTCGCCAGGCACCATCTCCTTCTTCACTAACACCACCATCTTCGCGACCAACGCGGCCTGAGTGCGCACGAAGTAAGCGGTCCCCGTGCGTCGTCTGGTCCGTTTCAAACCAACCATCCCTCCGCCACCTCGGAGCGCCACCATGGAGATGCTGATGGCGACGGTGGTGGCCGCCATGGTGCTGGCCTTCCTGCGAGCCGTGCGCTGGCTGCACGAGTTGGGAGAGCAGGTGAGCGCCAGCGCAACTCTGTAGCTTGGGGACGTAGGTGACCGAGAGCGGTGGCTCAGTGCATCAACTGATGTCACTGCGGTGCCTCTGACTGGAAGGTCCTAGGTTCGAGTCCCGAAGACAGCAGGGTTTTCGACACTAGCTTCTCAGCTAGGTCGAATTCATTCGCTGTCTGGAGGAGAATTCTAGCTGCCCGCTGCTCTGGTCGATAGTTTTCCGTGGTGTCTCTGTTCAACACCAGGCGAATGCCGGGCCAATACCATAACAAAGGGGTCACGGAACGTGCGCGATCTTTCCTTCCTCTTCCTTATCCTTTCCTTCTCCGTTACTTTCACACTCACATGCACTTCAACACCAGACATGTCGGGAGACCGGTCGGGGACTTAGAACTTGTCCCGGCTGGGGCGGCGTCCCGCTTGTTCGAAATACCTGGTTGCGGGCTGTGGGAGATACCCCGTTAGCCGACGGTAGGTCGGCGCCGGATCTGGCCTTCCAGTGGGAGAGGACCACCGCCACTTCCTGAACACACGCACTACGCTTACGGGACTAATCGTATTAGTAGACGCGTCCGGAATCAGTAACAATCAATCTATCAATCAACATAGGAGCAATATTTCCGCTGCCAGCATACTGAAGAACCAAATATGAAATATGGTTCCAGGTCATTCAGTCCACCTGACAATGTCCAGTTATCACAAGGTCCGCATCAAAATTGTCCACACCATAATGTCCACAGCAAAAATGTTCAGTTCACTGTGTGATGTTCACAGGAAAAATGCCTAGACCATTAGGTCTTACAAAAGGAATGTTCACAGATAAAATGTCCACAATATATTCCGCAGAATAATGTTTAAAAATCAAAAGTTCAACTAATAGAAATGAACAAAACGAGTAATGTCAAGATGTTCGATCGAAATGTATTTTGTTCATCAATAATAATATAATATTCCATTGTAGTTTTGTTGTTAATAATAGAAAGGTTTTGGTGAAAACATTAAAATCAATTTTTGATGTAATTCGCAGTGACAACTTATATTTTTTTGCCGAAAAAGAACATAATTATTGTGAGTAATGGATGCACTTACACTAACATGCACTACACCACCACACATGCGGGGAGACCGGCGATTACTTAGATCTTATCCGGGTTGGGGCGGTGCCCTACTGGTGAGAGATATCTGTTTGTGAAATCCCCGCTTATCGAAGGTAGGTCAGCGCCGGATCTCGCCATCCAGTGGGGGAAGATCATTGCCACCTCCCGATGAAAATCATGCATTACACTTACGGGACTAATGACCTCAGTGGTTGACGCGCCTGGAATCGCGAATCAATCAATCCATTGGTACACATCACGGTTAATACACGTGCGCCAGGAGCCTGGATGCACTACCACCTCCAGAATCAATGGCTTAGTCCTACAGCCAAGATAGCACGTCTAAAAAAAATGCTGATGATTGCCAGTCCCTTTTAAAGGGCGCCAATCGCAAGGGGGTGTCAAGGGACTGCTGCGCTGCAGGGTCCTCACGTCTGGGACAGGAGACGGGGTGGTTGCCTTTCACCTCGAAAGGGAAGCTCCGCCATGCATTGTTTTCTTCACGGTATAGGTCTTCACAAAACAGCGTTTTCAGTTACTTTGGTTCCTAAGATGTAATTTGGTTTTCGTAATGAGCATCGTCAACTCTGCAGTGACATCAGAAGCCTTGATTGAAGCCTTTGATGACGAAGATTGAAGCGTTTGATTGGATGAGAGAACCCTCTCCACCCTCTCAGCAGCTAGCTGTCAAGTAGACAGGAATATTATTCGGACAATAGGGCTGGTACATTAGTTGCTAGCGGGACCACGCGCAATACTTCCACACTTCTCGGAAGACTAGGCTCATAAACGAGGGGGAGGGGGAGGAGTGCCGACACCGCCCGTTAAACGTAATGAGCTTTTTCAAATTGTGTTCCCAAAACCTTCTAGGCAAAGAATACTTCTGTCCTGTTTTCGTATTGGTAAACGAGGGGAATACGTTTTCTTCAAAACAGACCGTTTTCTGTTTTTACGATGTTTTTCGGTTACTACTTGTAGTACAGAGAAATATATGTAAATCTGCTACAAAAACAGCGGTTTTTCTGTATTGTAGGTCTCTGATATCTTGATCTTGTTCCCATAAGTATTGAATTACTTCCTCTGATACATTGTGTACTCAGAATGAACGTTTTGTGAGTTCTTGATGTCGAAACATGCGATTATGCCGAAATGTATGTTCCCTCGTCTGTCTGCCTATCTGTCAGTGTGTTGAAAAACTCTACGCAACTAAACGGTTGCAGCAGCAGAAGTAATTGTGTGAAATATTATAAAGTTCTCCATACCTTGTGCGTTCCTTATGTACTTACTGTTTTCTTTTATATTTTAATGAGTGTCTCCCTCGCTGGTCTATCTCTCCCAAATTAAATAATTATGAACAAGATATTTTAATGTTAAAGTCCCTTGTAATTAGTAACATCTTCTAGTATACCACCCTTGTAATTTTACATCATGATGGGAGTCAATTACTGAACCGCTCAAAAAAATATTATAAAACTGTCTCTTTTAAAAATAAAATGTCTACTCATATATTACTACACATGTAATAGGAATTTAACAAACGCTATAATTCAGTAAGCTCAATCATCATTGACTTAGCTCATATCTATAACATAAAGGAATAAAACGACTTAATGACCATTTTGTAGTTTGTTTCAAAATGAAACTTGGATATTATTTACTTCTTGGTAATGAATTTTGCATAGGTGTTTCCAGAACGCTCAATTCCAAAAGATTTCTGGTATCGCATCGCGCCCGATCTAGTTGAGAACTATAGTTTAGGATACAAATTTACCTACTTAAAGTTAGTTCGTTGTGAGATATTTATTCGCATTTGCAAAATATATCAAAAGTTAATTATCCTTTTGTATAAAATACTGGGGCAATACAGATTCTTTACTTTCCCGTTTTTCATCCATTTCGTAATTCGATGGTATAACAGACTCCCTTTCATTTTTTTGCGCCGGACTTTTGTGTAAATGTGAAGGATTGCCTTTGTTGTCAATAACACGGATAAGCTTGACAGAATCATTTCCTGATATCACTCAGTGTATATTACGGTCGATTTCGAACTTATCTCGAGTATTGGTGCCTTGTTTATTGGATAGTCACATATGTACGTGTTAGTAAATAACATTCGTGATTAAGACTTCGTTGTAATGAGTTATTTTGCAAACGTTTTAGCATAAAACTGTTGAGATTGAAGAGATACATTTCAAACATTTCATTGAATATAGAGGCAACTTCTATTAAGTAGTAGTGTGGCATATTTTACATTTTATTCTTCACATTTAACAATTCACAGCCCATTTAATTTCATCTTCTGCAAGATGATCTGAAAGAAATATTTTTCACATCACGATTATCTTTGTACTTTCTCTAGCCTCGCTTTACTTCTTTCTCCTTTGTTTTCCCGTGTGTAATGTAGCGATAGGATAGTTTTGCAAGGCTAACTTTCCTTAACGTGTGGTATGATTTTTCTTCAGATGTGGCCACCTATCCTTATGTACTGAAAAGGCTATCATGTTATTCAAATGAGGTGAAATTCCATAATATTACCTTTACTCTTGATTTCGTTATCAAGATTTGCAATTTATTTCATAATTGTGTGTAAATATAGTTTCTCTGGTCTGCTAATAAATCATGTGATGTGATAGTGGAATACTTGGGGCAGATGATTTTTTTCACTTTTAATATCCCATTTGTCAGCAATTACTCGTTCGTTGGTCATAAATTACGATTGTTTGTGGTTATCACTTGATCAATTGGCATCCGCGTCACAACCCCGTTCACAGAAGTCGTGTAGTTTCAATCAATCAATTCATTATTAAATAATTATAAAATGTTACTATTTCAATTGGATACAAGCACTATCACTGAATTTCAAATATCGTAAGGTAGGGAATATGTATCCTGTAAATGAAGAAAGGCTGAATGTTAAATAAAATGTATTTTTATCACCTATCGGTGGAGGTTAAAACATGTCATATTATTCTTGAAATTTCTTTACATATCATTAGTATTTTATATCATTATGACAAGATTGTTGAGTCGGTTATCAATATGTAGAAGACAAAATGTGAACATAATTCGAAGTGGAATTTTTTTATTTGCTACTCTGTACGTGTTACCAGGAAGATTTAATATTCTCCAAGCACTTGAGAAACATTTGTTTATAAGAATTAAGAGTGTAAGAATGTACTTCAGTTTAGCCCTCAAGGGTAATGGTACACACATCCACAAACAGGGTACTCTCAAGGAATCTGAGGTTGTTGTGGATGTCTTTTTGCCAGACCTTGACATCAGGAGTCTATATCCAGGACACAATACTTCCAAACATCTACGAGTATCAAAGTCGTACATCCCTATTATCAACTTTATTTATCTACACACAAACCATTGTATTTACATACACCTACTTTCTTTTTATGCTCAGCTTCTCTCCATATTTAAGAAGGAATATAACTTATTGTTTCCCACTGAATAAACAACAGGAGCTGAATTCTACAAACGAATAAAGGTGCAACTCGACAACAATATTACACTGAACTCCTGTCTACACGGCCGCCATCCTCTTAAATGAATGCAATCACTTGCAGAGGGGATTTCACTCATTGGCTTATTTGGAGCTCGCCTAGCGGTCTCGCAGATCACGCGACTGCGTAAGTCTTCCTGCGACAGCCAGGGATTTACCCCTACGTTGCGAGTGGGCAAAGCGAAGCCCTCGGTGATTCGTTCCCGGATTCGGTCGCAAATCCACTCTGTAACCCAGTCACGGATTGCGCCTGCCGCTGTATGCCTCCTAGCAGGAAGCCCGTGCAAAGGAGAAAGGGAAGCTGGAGCTTTGGAGATTAAAGAGAAACTCTGGTTGCGATAGGAATTGCAATTGGTACCGACATTTTTTTTCTGTTGTTGCTGCAAGCATACGTGCTCCGTAAACTGCAGGTGAACTTTTTTTTTCTCTGAGATTAATGAAGTGAATCAATTGTTATATGGAATGTCTAATGATTTTAGCGAAGCAACCATTATGGATTAATTTTAAAAACTGTCTTAATTAATTTGTAATTTGATGCAGAAGCCAGTCGCATGCATTACACTTATTAAATGCTATTAATATATGTTTTGCGAGACGAGTGTCTAACATTGAAATAATGAATGTACGTAAAGTAAAATTTTATTGAGAAATGTCTGCATTACCTTTTGGTTGGATTATATTCTAATACCAGTACTCGCTTTTATTACGTAACCACAAAAATATTACAAACTTAAATGTAATACACACCAAGTTTGTTTTGCAAAATTGCCCTATTACATTTTAAAAGAAGATGTGTTTCATTTTTCAATTTGATGATATTAATGATATTATATAATGATATTAATGATATGTAATATGTAAATTGTCTGTACATTAAAGTAATTTAATTTTCTACAGCTAGTAGGTAACAAAATTAATAATTATAGTTATTAATTGAAGGGTACAACATTAATAATTATAGAATCTTTTTTTGAGAGGACGAACATTAACCAACCAGTTTTCCGATCAATCATTCAAACCTAGGGCTGCCTTCTGGGTTCTTAACTCAAAGGTGTCCTCTTCATTCAGGGGCGTTACTATTCCGTAATTGTGGCTTAGAAGGAAGTGATACATCTTCGCTTGTATCATGAATTCCTTACTTCAGTTTAGTGCTGCTTATGTGCGAACTAACGTAGCCAAGACAAGTGAATAAAGACATCGATATAGGAATTAATTACCATTTAAATGTGGAATTAATAATTTTACAAATACAGGATATATAAAATACAAATAGAAATAAAAATAAATGACTAAATGGAAATACGTAGAAAAATAAAAGTTCTGAAACGAATGAAAATACCGAAACAAGTAATAATAAATAAATATATAAATGAAAACACAACAATAAAAATACAAAATGAAAATATAGCAGTTTCTCCACTTTCAATGTATTATTAATTTGTTTGGCAATGAGAATATCAGTTATGCTTCTTCTGTTATACTTCTGTATGATTTTGTGTACCAACATTCTGACCTCATTTGCCTTCCTCAAAATATATTTCGTAGAAGCCTAGGAATCTGTGTAACATTCGAACCCACTGACCTAGAGTACGATAAATCACGTGGACGAATTGAGTTGTCACCCGTGGAAAAATCGAAATTCAATTGCCTTGCGAATCATTTGGTTCCTGCAAAATAAATTGTCTTCAGTTGTGGTGTCTCTTCCCAACTGTGCGCCCCCCCCTGCGGGATAATGGGAATTTTCCGCCCATCATTTCCTTTTCCTTTCCTTTTTGCATCGCATCAATCCCACAGATTAATGAAAAAAACTCAAGATCCTGTAACGTCTTCTGTTAAAGAAGATATTTCATGGAAGCGCCGGAGGCAATTCAGTTTAGAGTTTCCTCGAAGTTTCATAAGCCTTTATTGCATAATGCAAACGTATCTCGAACAAGCCAAATAAGCACTAGATGGAATCCGAAGCGACACAGCTAGATGGTTTTCTTCACTGTGAAACGCGTTGGCGCCGTGCCTGCCGACGAATTTCTTCATTCTTATAAGAGATCCCGCGGCATTTTATCCGCGAAGCTGTAGTTTATCGGGGACATATATCTCCGATGTCCTTGGACAAGTTCTACGCTAATGTTTGTCGCATTCGATCCCGCGACCAGCGGAGTCCAGGGAGAGGCAGAGAAAGGGAAAGAGACCTCGAAAACACGCCGGCGGCGCGGTGAGCGGTGCCAAAATTCAACCCGCGGAGGCCTGAAAAACCGTGGAGCTCTTTCTCGAAAGCTCCCAGCGGCAGCGGATAGGTCGTCCGGAGGCATTATTGCCTAAAAGCTCACGGATAGCGGTTTTATACACTCGCGAGGTATTCCATTACGCTTTTACTGTCGTGTTCACAAGCTCAGTGGAAGTTTTACGTGTGTGTAGGGGTCCGCCCCGCTCTTTCTGTGACAGCCGGCCGAACTGCGCCGGTGTGTGTGTGTTTTTTTCTTCGTTCTTTTTTTTCGAATCGCGTTTCGAGATAATAGAATTCTCACGTAGCGAGCGCGATGAGGTGTCAGGTCGCTAACACGCGCCAGCTGCCTCGACGTCAGTCCGTCCTGGCTTGACTACGCGTTTCCGAGGTGTTGGGAGTGGTCCAGGATGCACCAGAAAGCGGACAGATGAAAAGGCGATCAGAAAGGAAAGGTTTTCACTTTGAGTCGTTGCAATTAACTCATTTAGACCCCCTCTTCCCACATGTGAACATCAGCATTCAATTCTCTACAAACGAAAAATTCAATGTTACTATTTCACTTTGAGTGTTTACAATTCACTCATTTGGACCCTCTCTTCCCACTTGTGAACTCCAGTATTCAATCCTCTACAAAACCAGAACATCAATGTTACCATTTTTGCGTTACGGATTGTTAGGTTATGTTCTACATTTGATCGATTATATTTCTCTATTTTTTGTCTCTCGAAACGTTAGGAAATAAGCAGCAGAGCAGGGACGGTGCTATGGCCTCACGTCACTCACCGGATGTTTTCATGGCCAGTTCTACGGACTGGCACTACGGTACACTTGAAACGTTTAGTTTAGTTAATGCCTTATTTTACGTGGCGAGATTCGGGCCATCAGGCCCGCTCTTCCGTCTAACAACGCAAATTTCGCTACGCTCCTTTCACCACCTAGCGGAGAAAGGATGGGAGAAAGGTGAGAAAATCTTGGGCGACGAAACAGGCGGATCTCAATTTTGCTCAGAGGCTTCTTTGAGGCTTGAGGATCTTTTACATGCAGTAAATCTACTACATGGGACAGCCGGCGTTACTTCCCCTCCGAAGGCAGGCGTGCGCGATTTTTTCGCCCTTAAAAATCCACGGTTTCGAACGGGTTTGAACCCGCAAACTCGGGTGTAATAGTCCGGTACGCTGACCGTTATACCACCGAATCCGTGTATTGTGTAACGGAGCGTCCGAAAAGAAATTATTTTGTGGATAAAAGTATAAGAAAAATAACTCGCGACAAAGAATTTTCCGAATTCCGTAAGTTCAAAAGGAATCATTCACACAATCAATTTATTACATAGGACTGAAATTATTTTATCAGTTGCCTTTTGAAATCAAATAATCTATTATAATGGTTTATTCTCCAAATTAAAGAATTGCTTATATACAAAAATATGTGTTAATTTTCTTATCAAAATAACCTGTTTTTTTATGATATACAAGATGCTGAGGCGTATTCGGATGGGCATTCATTTTACTCGTATTTCGGATTGACACTGTTTATGCTTATACGTGTATTCTGTGGAGAATACTAATGATAGAAAAGAAGTTTGGAGATGACATGGAAAACAGACTTATTAACATATATTATACATATTAAGGAGTTGACTTATATCTATATGTATTTTGATTTTCTTTCTATGTTGATGCAAACCGGAAGGCCGCTAATCAACTTGGCCAGGTAATCACAAAGATTATTGTGAATGTGACAGTATTTATACAGTTTTGTGGTTGGAAATAAATATCTTCCTTCTTTAAGAAAACTGAAACCTCATTATTAGGCTTAGTGCGTGTGGTTTCGAGTTGTGCCCGAAGATAACGCGGGTTGCGGGTTGCCCGTGCGCCTGCTGTTTCTTTTACATCATAATCTGCAAACGTCTGTTTCATAGCAATTCTGACTGGTAGCAATTACCTGTTCAGCAGCAACTAGAGGGTTTTGTGTTGGTTTCTTAAAACTGGTAAAAAAATTGTCAATTTTCTTTGGAGGTATACTAGCCTTGACAGGAGATTAACTTGGCCTTTAAAATACACTTCTACCAAAGATGTAATTATTAATTTTTAGTGGCGCAAACAGGTTATCTGTGTGTTTGTGTGTGTGCGGGGGGAGGGGTGAATCCAGCAGGTTTGATGTTTATACCACCCATCCGGGACCAGCTCTAAGCTTCCGACTGGTTTTCCTGAATGTGTAGTAGTTCATGGAAGTGTAAGTGTTAGTGTGTGAAGATAGGACGAGGGAGAGGAAAGAAAGATCGCGCGTGGTCCGTGGCCCGTTTGTTTGGGTACTGCCCCAGCATTCACCTGGTAGTGTTCGGAAAAAACACTGAAAACTACCGGTCAGAGCAGCCGGTCGCTGCAATTCTCCAAACAGCGGCTGAATTCGATCTAGCTGACAAGCTAGTGTCAAAAATCGAGACTCGAATTCTAGGACCTCGCGTTCAGAGGCACTGCAGTGACATCAATTAATTCCCCTGAGCCACGTAAATCGGTTGAAGCCCCATAAGACCCCTCCTGCGCTATTGTCCATTTTACAATTACGACAACGCATGCGTGCTTCATTTCCGGACCTCTGTGGCAGCAAGTGTTGCTGGATGTTCTCATTCAGACGCTACCAGTGCATCGCGGTGGCGACGAGGAAGGCGGGCGGTGAAGGTCCCTGCTCCTCCCCTCTTTTGTTGTAATTGTGCTGTGCGGCCGTTAAGAGCGTCATAAAAGAAAAGTTACCTGGTATCGTTTTAATCTTTTTCTTTTTCGGCCTGCCCGGCTGCCCTCTGGAATTAACCGCGTGTTTATGAGAGGCGAGGCGGCCGGCCGCGGCGTGTATACTACGGGCTGTGTTAGAATGTGCCCGATCCCATAAACGGGCACAGGGTGATGTGGCCGTTATCACAGCGGTGGTCATATCAGTGAATGCTTCAGACGATGAGTAGGTGCTATTCGGTTATTTTTATATTGCCTTATGCCCTTGATCTGTAAACGGTTAGTGTTAATTTAGAAAATAAAGTAATTATTCAAGAATCCAGAATTGTTTGTAATTGTTCTAAAAGTCGTTTGCAGTATTTTTTTCACATGCTATTACTCATTTTGATTATTTCATTAGGGAGACAAACAGTTCACTCCATAATGGGCACTGGTGTATTTGGAATGGATGTAATATTATTGTACTATTTGTGACAAGAAGCACGACTGTACAACTCATACATTTAGTGAAAGAGGAAATCATTGCTGATTTAATGTAACTCCATTCAAGCTGTTGAAATGCAGTTAAGATTGTGGATAAAATGAAGTTAAGATATTGTACTGGGTTAAAATGATGTATTCCGTTGATATTAATTTGTCAAGCTAGCATGCACTGGTTTATTGATTTCAGTCCACACTCGTCAGTTCTTTCCTTCAAGTGTGACTTTCCAAAGTGAGCCAACGAAATAAACCCGAATCTAGTAAAAAGTAGGCAAACCGGCTGAATAACACTAGAGCGAAAAAGCCCCTCTTGAAATAACAGAGTACTATTTAGTGTTTTCGGGCGCGTCAACTCCTTAGGTCGTAAGTTTAGTGTATGTTATAGCTGGGAGGTGGCAGTGTTCCTCTCACGCTAGAACGTACAATCCTAAACCAACCTAGGCGTATGCTTGGGGTTCTCCCTCCAGGTATCTCCCCAAGTAGAACATTGACCTGGCCGGGAGAGATGGTTCAGTGCATCAATTGATGTCACTGCAGTGCCTCTGACTGGGAGGTTCTAGGTTCGAGCCCTCACGGCGGCGGCAGGATTTTCGATACTAGTTTGTCAGCTACATCGAATTCAGTCGCTGTTTGGAGGAGAGTTCTAGCGGGCGGCTGCTCTGATCGGTAGTTTTCCGTGGTTTCTCCGATCAACACCAGGCAAATGCCGGAGCAGTACCCCAACAAATGGGCCACGGACCGCGTGCGATCTTTCCTTCCTCTTCCTTGTCGTATCCTCACACTTTACACACACATTTGCACTAACATGCACTACACTACCACACATGCCGAGAGACCGGTCGGGAGCTAAGGGCTTGAACCGGCTGGGGCGATATCTCGCTGGTGAGAGATACCTGATTGAGGGAAAACCCTGCTAGTCGACGGTAGGCCCGCGCCGGTTCTCGCTATCGAGAGGGGGAAGATCACCGTCACCTCCCAAGGAGAAAGGCATGCACTACATTTACGGAACGAATGACCTCAGAAGTTTACGCACCCGGAATCACAACCAACCAACTAGCATTGACATGACCGGGACAAGCTCTGTGTTCCCGGTGTCCCGACTTGTCTAGGTAGAGTAGTAAATGTACAGTGTGAGTGTATAGGGGAGAGAAGGGAACTACAACGAGAAAAAAATCGCAACCAGTTCGTGGCCCGTTTGTTAATGTACTACTCCAGCATTCTCCTAGCATTAATCGGAGAATCCACTGCAAACTACAGATCAGGATAGCAGGCTGCTGGAATTATCCTCCAGGCAGAGGCTAAACTCCACCTAGCTGTCTAGCTAGTGTCGAAAATCCTGCCACCTCAAATCCCGGTCACAGACATTGCAATGGCAACGGATGTTGTCATCGAGCAATTTCAGGCCGTCGGACGCGGGTGCAGTGGTAAGTACCTCATAGCCAGGGTTGGGCAGTATTTAAATAGTTGTATTTGAAATACGTATTTTAAATACATTTTGTATTTGAAAAACTGTATTCTTGAGCATGTATTTTAGAGACTTATACCTAATGTAGTAGCATACATAATGTAGGTGAATTTTAAAAATAAAAACTTAAAATACCTGAAATACAGACGAAGAAGAAGATAGTTAGAACGAGGATAGTTTCTTTTTGTTTGATTCCGCTAGTGAATGCACCTCATTGAAACAAAAATAAAAAGTTCTTGTCAGCTTTTGAATTTGAATTCTCTTCATTTTTAAATGATAAATCTAAATCATAAATAATGATGGACAATTATCCGGTGATAAAAAAGCGTTTTTTTCGTTATAACAGTAGTATATGTTCATTCATGCCAGTTAAATGTCTGTTTTTCTGTGAAGTTTTATATATTCGCAAACTAGAGGTTTATGGTCTGATGATTTGTTTGGAAAATTAGTCGTTTTAAAAGGAGAACTTTCATTTCTTTGTGTTAGACATATTTTTGATATCATTTTGTTTGAAAATGTTTATACATATTGTTACAACACATTACAATAGTTATTCTTTAGAAATTTAACTCGCTGTAATTAATTACTGTAATTGTCAATTACAATATATTGTTGCAATAAAAAATATGCAGTACAAAAATATTGTATCTTTACAGAATTTTGAGGATTTGAAGTATTTTAAATTCTATGTGTTTAGTACATCAAGTCCTAATCTATTTTGTGTGTGTATTTAAATACTTATTTACAAATTATTTTTGCGATGTATTTAAATACAAAACTACAAGTATTTTGCCCAAACCTGCTTATAGCTAGTATCGAAAACCCGTCACGTCAGAGACGTTGCAATGGCAACGGATGTTGCCATTGAGCAATTTCAACCGGTCGGACGAGGGTGCAATGATATGTGGCTGTGAGTGTAGCGCCTGTTCCGCACCGCACCGCTTCACGGCCTCTGTGAAGCTCGTCCTCTACCACCGGTTGGCGGTAATTGTTCCGGGTGGGGCTCAACGGGGCCGTGAATCATGCGGACGCCTCCCAGTAGGAGCTGCAGTGGCGGCCGCGGCTGACTGAGGTGAGCACCCGCCGCCGCCGGGGTGTGCCCCAGGGTACGGTGTTCTCGCCGTATCACGTTCCCCTCCTGCCTTGATGTCTTGCTCCGACAGCGATTTTCCAATCGGCTTCCGTAATCGTCTGGGCGGTTCGGGAGACCGCGTTAAAGACTGCTCGTGTTGCCGAACAGGGTAGCCGAGAACTATACTGCGGGGATTTATCGAGCCATTATGAAATGATGTAGATGAAATAATGAGATACGTGGCGGTGGTCTACTTGGGCTCACCTCGTGGTAATCGCAGGGTGAATTCATCAGTTTAACACGTGAGATTCGAATCCATAACTTTTAGTGCAGCACGGTTGCCGCAGTAGGGTTTTCTGTCATTTACTAGATCGGTACGCTAGAAGTCTAGGCACTAAGCAATTGTTGCATGAGAAAATACTATTACATTGTAAGGTATAATGTATTATTTTTTTAAATGTTCGTTCAGGTAAATGAAATAAGTTAAATTTTTTTCTGTTGCTGTTGTTATCTCTATTACACATCACCTCAGGGACTGGAAGCTGTCAGGACTCTTTCACGTGATAGAAGCATTAGATTACAAAATGAGTATCTCTAAAACACAACTGGAGTGTTTCCATCCATCAGCTGGATGCTGCTTCAACAAAACTGCAGTCTAAAGAACAAGAAGAAAAGCATGATACGAATTGGTAATTTTCTCTACAATGGGACATCTAAAGTTGCGGGGGGGGGGAGAATAAATTGAAGAATTTAACTATGAAACAATAATGTTTACTACTATAATGTTACTCCTCATCTCAATGGATGTGGATTGTACATATTCACACAATATGAATGAATTCTAAGAATACTCACGATAAAGTTTTTTTGACCAATTTCCTTTATTTGGTTGAGTGTCCGGACCTCGAATACGTATAACCTAATATGGATTAATTTTATCCACGGCTTAGAGAAATTAATACTTTTCCAGCATGGATCATCAAAGATTCTAAGCGGGGCGATTCCTTTTTATCCTCACCAGTTCATACCTTGAAAAGAGAGGTGAAATGAACTCAAGCCGAGATTCGAAATTTTACAGCCGAAACACTTGTGTCAATAAAACTCCGTCCGTCCATTCACCATGTACTAAAAAAAAAAAACAAAAAGAAATTTGTGTATGCATAAGCTTCGGTGTTATCATCACGATAACGGTCCATCTGCACAGATACCATAACGTTAACTCGAATAGAGGTCGCTAATGACCTAGATGTTGATGTGACCTTAAATAACAAAAAAATCTTCGGATCATACCAGTTAATGAAATGAAGCTGAAGAGTTCTCATTACCACGGGTATGGTCTCAGATTCTTCAGATAGCATTTTGTGACGTTATTCGCTAAGTCTTGATGGGTTGCTTCGATAGTTATTTCCCGATTGGATTTGCTCAAGGAAGAGCTTAGAAGTGTCACGGAAGCCTTGGGCAGAGGCAGAGGCGAGTCAATAGGCGCGAAACTGTTCACTACAATTTACTAGAGCTTTTCACTTACAAGAGAAAAATTTACTAGGGAGTAGAATCTCAAGGGAGGGAATTCGCCTTTAAACAATAAAATGCGACCTAAGCCAAAAACACACACACACAAAAAAAAAATATTAAAGGAATGATGTTGGAGAATTCTCCTCCAGATAGCGACTGAATTCGGCCTAGCTGACAAGCTAGTGTCGAAAATCTTGCCACTGTCGGGACTCGAACAAAGAACCTCCCAATCAGAGGCACTGCAGTGACATCAGTTGATGCACTGAGCCACCTCTCCCGGTTTTTATGTGCCAAATTTCTCTCTTTATTTATTCTCGACTTTTCTGTCACATTTCCTAGAACTTCGATCCCGAATTCTTGATATTTTTGATATCAACGTAAGAAGGCACTAAATTTTTCTATTCACTCAAAATCGAATATGTAATAGCACAATTTTTGGATTATCATTTTCTATACTATTAATAATATTTGCTGGTACGGTCCAAAAGCCATACATATCTCATAAATTTCCTCCCACTGAATGACGTGGGCATGAAAATAAATTATTCAGTCCATTGAGATTGATACATGAAGTGCACGTACATGATTGATTATGTTCTCAACTGTATTGAAATGTGTTAATGATTACGTTCACAACAATGTTGAATGTGTTGCTTCTAGTGAATCGTTGTTCCCGCGATAGTGTGATATATGAACCTGCTTGTTACCTTAAAATACATTTATAAGGTACAGCTAACGCATTTTGATGCACGAAAAGTAGATTTGCATTTTTATAACTCCATTTCTCCCTTGTTGTTCCCGCTTCAGAGAAAAATCTTGTGATGTCCAATACTGCATATGTTCCGAGCGATCCCCCCGAGCTCCCGGATAAAAGAGGAACTATATTTCCTTCGTGGCGTAGTATTTGCTCGTCCCTCCAAATTCCGAGAAAATTGAGCAGCTAGTGCCCGTAGGGACCAGGCGCGCTGGGACAAAGCCTCTGTAGGGAGAGGAACGCTGTCATACGCTTCGCTTCCGAGCTTTCGCTTCGGGGGGCGCACAGGACGGCGATGTGTCGTGATCAAACGCGAACTTATCTATGGCGTCTACTTCCATCGTTCTGTGCTGTATTGTAGAGAGACAATCGTAAGAAAGTTTGCTTACACGACGTGATCAACACCCATTTTCGATTGATTCATGTTTTCGGACGCGTCAACTGCTAAGGTCATTAGTCGCGTAAGTGTAGTACATAGTTAATCGCGGAAGGTGGTAATAATCGCTTCCCACTGAATGGCGATATCCGGCGTACACGTTGGCTAGTCGGATTTCCCCCAACCAGTTATCTCTCACAAGCGAGGCACTTATCTAGCAGAGATAAGCTGTAAGCTTCCGATTGGTTTCCCCACAAGTATGGTAATATAGTGCTTGTAAGTGCATGTAAATAATGAGCGATGATAGGGCTAGGAAGGGGAAGGAAAGAACACGCGCGGTCCGTGGCCCGTTTTTTAGCGTACTGCTCCGACATTTGCCTGTGTTGATCGGAGAAACCTCAGGAAGATGCCGATCAGAGCAGCCGGCCGCTAAAATTCTCCTCCAGACAGCGTCCTCCTGAATTCGACCTACCTGTGTAGCTAGTGTCAAAAAATCCACCACTGGGGGTTCTAGCTAGAACTCTAGGTCCTCCCGTTCAGAGGCCCAGTTTTCGACATGATTTAGCAATACAACCATTATCATTGGCTGTATGTTTATGTTGCTTATTACTGCTTCCATTTATTGTTGTGACTACTCTTTGGTTTATAACTTAATAATCATTTTCTGTATTTGATACTGAAAGTTCCACACGGTTACCGTGATATCCAGCCTATTTTCAGTCATAAATCTGTTCTTAAATTTTTTATCAACTTTATTCATTGCACTATGAAATGCTGGCTTTCTGTACATACGTTCCTGCTGGAAGTAAAGGGGAAGGTTCGGAGCTTACTCCCCTCTCACACTTACAGACACATGGCGTCGCAGTCTGAACTGGTGAGGATGGATAAGACGGGAAAGAAGTACGAAAGGCAGATCGCGCGCGGTCCATTGGGAATGGTATAGAGTACTGCTCGGGCACTAGTTATATAAAGCACGGTAGCCATTCGTCAGAAGAATCGAAGTACGAATTCGATTCTCGCAAGCGCCACAAACTAACTCATGTACAACTCTTCAAAAAAATTTAAAAAACCTTGGCCGGCTTAGAGCCCAGAGGCTCCCAAACAGCCAGATCGTAAGGTATTCTGTTTACGCTCCTTGGTAGCAATATTAGCGCTCACACTTTAAATAACTAAATGCAGTTAGTGAAGATCGTATACATTGAAAATAAAACAGTGAGTTATAAGTAATAAAATCTCATAATGGACAAATATTGTGAAATTTTGAAATTTGTATTACAGAATATTTTACTTGCGGAAAAGTCCTCTTTAATTAGAAATTTTACATTAAAATAAAATGAAAAGGTGCTGGGACTTCCTGTTTTATTTTCAATGTGTGTATAGGTATACAGTGCTGGCTTTGTAAACTTTTAGGATCCGGAACGCGCCCAAAATTATTAATTTAATGGAAATACTCATATATTTAAAATATAATTTAATAATTATTTCCGACGTACCCGAAACGCCGTGCCATCGCGTTTCGACAGAAATCAATAATATATATATATATATATATATATATATATATATATATATATATATATATATATATATATATATATATATATGACCGATCCAATCGCCTCAAGGTTAACTTCCTTCCAGCGTTTCGTCCTCCTCCGCGCCTTCCACGGACTCCTGAACACTCTTCCGCCTTCGCCGCTGCTCTTAAAGAGGACAGCGCGCAACGCAGACGCTATTGAGAGGCGATGACGCTGAACCCGCGCGCAATTTTGCTTTCTCCACTCGTAACGTTAACACAGCCGGCGCGAACAATTGCATCGTGTGTTTTCTTTAGAGGGGACAATTCTTTTCTTTCTTTCTTTCTTTCTTTCTTTCTTTCTTTCTTTCTTTCTTTCTTTCTTTCTTTCTTTCTTTCTTTCATTCATTCTTTCATTCATTCTTTCATTCATTCTTTCATTCATTCTTTCATTCATTCTTTCATTCATTCTTTCATTCATTCTTTCATTCATTCTTTCATTCATTCTTTCATTCATTCTTTCATTCATTCTTTCATTCATTCATTCATTCTTTCTTTCTTTCTTTCTTTCTTTCTTTCTTTCTTTCTTTCTTTCTTTCTTTCTTTCTTTCTTTCTTTCTTTCTTTCTTTCTTTCTTTCTTTCTTTCTTTCTTTCTTTCTTTCTTTCTTTCATTCATTCTTTCTTTCTTTCTTTCTTTCTTTCTTTCTTTCTTTCTTTCTTTCTTTCTTTCTTTCTTTCTTTCTTTCTTTCTTTCTTTCTTTCTTTCTTTCTTTCTTTCTTTCTTTCTTTCTTCTTCTTCTTCTACAATATCTTCATCGTCATGTCTACGTGGTTGCTTTCGTAGTCATCGATATCGTCATCGTGTCACGATCCTCTTCGCCTTTTTCCTTTTCAACTTCTTGTTTTACTGCTTGCACTTCTTGATGTCCGTTTTGAACTTTTTGTTCTCCACTTTCCTTTTTTGTTGTCTCTTTTCCATTACTTGTTCTCCTTTTGTACTATGAGTCTTCCAACACAAGGCGAATGCCGGAGCACTACCCTAACAAACAGGACACGGACCGCGCGCGATGTTTCCTTCCTTTTCTTTGCTCTATCCTCATCTCTTACTTACACGCACTTACACTTACATGCACTACACTACAACACGTGATGGGAGATCGGTCGGGAGCTTAGAACTTGTCCCGGCTTGGGCGGTGCCCCGCTAGTGAGAACTACCTGGTTGAGGATAACTGTACCCAAGGGTAGGTCGGCGCCTTATCCCACTACCCATCGGTGGAAGATCTCCGCCACTTCCCGTAGAAAAATGCACTACACTTACGGGAATAATGACTTTAGTCGTTTACGCACCCGTAATCACCATCCAGTCAATCAAGAAACGAAACTTGAATGCGGACTTGCCACTGCGTATGCTGCCGTAGTCAGAAGCGACGAATCCGGTTAACTTTTTATATCGTCCGCTGCAGCCGTCACGACCGCACCGCTGTTTGTGCCTCGCCCTCTAAAGACCTTTTCCAGAAAGCGATATTTAAAACGATATCACTCCGCTTTGCATGCCAAAGACTATTTTTTAATGCGCATAAACAGCACAAGTTTTATATAAATATACCCGAGAACAAACGACTCAGGCGCCATATGGCGGCGTCCCGTATTTTTAGATATAACGTACGGCACTTTGCGGTGCGTCCGTATTTCGTGCACGGCAAACGGATGGTGGGAAATAAGTTTAAAAAATAGGGAGGGCGGAGGAACCAGGGCCTCGTGGTGGATTAATAGTATTTTTGCGGGCATAAAGCTTGGTGCCGCGACGCGACCTTTGCATAACAAATATTGTGTTTCCGCAGTAAAGTCGTTTAATCCGCACTGCGCAACAGCCCGCGCCGTTTAACGGAATAACGTTGCTGCGATGCTGCTTTTTTCGATGCTTTTGGAGCCACGGCCCGAGAATATTTATTGTTTCTCGGAGTGTCAACTGATTATGTCTCGTAAGTGTAGTACATGTGACATCCAGGGGGTGACGGAGTTCTTTCACCGCTAGGTGAAACGCGCGGACTCGCACGTCGGCTTGCCTGGTTTTCCCCTCTAGGAATCTCTCTTAGCGGGGCACCAGCCCGGAAGAGTTTCTGTTATGTGAGGTGTTGTACTCGTAAATGTGCGTGTGTTTATGGAAACAAGGTTGAGAAAGGAAAGATCGCGTGCGGTCAGTGTCCAATGTTATTGTACTGCTCCGGCCTTCGCCTGATACTGATCTGAAAAAAAACCCCACGGAAAACCACCTCTTACAGTTGCTGGTCCCTCGAATTCGTGTTACACACACTTTCATGTACTTTTCAAGCACACATGCTGGGAGACCGGTCGCCGATCGGGAGCTTAGAACTTGTCCTGATTGGGGTGGTGTCCTGCTGGTGGGAGATACCTGGTTGGGGTTATCACGCTGACAGGTAAGTCGGCGCCACATGTCACCATCCAGTGGGTAAAGATCACCACCGACTCCCGTGGAAGAGCATGAACTACACTTACGAGACTAACGACCTTAGTCATTCGTCTCTTCCAGAAATCGATGTTACCACTGAACTAACGCAGCTGGTACGGGGCGTGAAAGGCGAGGGCTTTCACCAACAAGGTCGAAACGGATAAGCTGACGTGCTGTGTGCCTAGACCCAGCGATTTGTTTTCCCTGAGGGTAGAAACGTCCGGTCCCCCACTAAGGTCAATCTCGTAAATGCTGCACGAAGAAAGAGGGGAAATTAGAGACTCCTTTGAGTGATGAAGGATAAAACATTTGATGATGAATCAAAAAATATATGAAATCTGTTAATCAGCACTATTCCACGTATTTTACCACAAAATGAGAATACGCCTTATATTTTGTTGACTTCTCTACTTACCACTTACCCCCTACTTACCACTTCTTAACCAATTTATAGTACCTGAAAATTTTGTATCTCATTCTTAATGAATAATCATTAAAATAACGTGTTAGTAATCATATTGAATTTTACAGATATTATTTAAAATGAGATGTTATTAATTTATAGTAATAATCATATTACGGTATGTAATATAAACAATAATATCTAACTGCTAACAACAATTTAAACAAATCTGTGTAATAATTAAAAAAAATAATGAGATTCCGAAAACTGGAAATTAAACTTTTTGTTAAATTCAATGCAGAATGCAATAAGTCGTACTTTCTAAATAAAATCAAGTACTAAAAATGCTTTATTCATGAATAAAATAATATAAAACTATTTTGAACAAATGGCCTAGAGTTTGAATACTATCTTCTTGATAGAGATTGCATTTGCTGTAAATTAGAGTATGACGGTAACAATTCCAGAAACAATGAAATTGGATGTCTTTAATTTACAAAAGCGAGTTCCCAGAATAGACCAGACGGACATAACTTCATTTACATCACATCGAACTCATTTTCTCACTGGTGTTATTAAGGTCACAGGATTAACACCGTTTGTGCAAAAGTTAATTTCACTCACGCTTGTTACAGAGTGAAAATAGTTCGAAGTCTCTGCCGGCTATTAAACTATGTTATAAAACTTTACATGTAGGACACGGTTTCCCCAGCAATGTCGAATATAAAAATAGCGCAACTACCCGTATTAGCGAAAATTTCCGATTCGCAATTATTTCGGGAACTGGGAAACTGGGGAGGGGCGGCTTTTTATGGGCAGGGACAGTGGCAGTGAGCGCTAAAAACGCCATGGAACACCAGACAACATTGCTGGGGCAGGCGAGCAGGAGGTGGTGAAGAGGACAGAAAGGGGGCCTGAGAGAGGTGGCTCAGGGCTTCAACTCATGTCACTGCAGAGTCTCTGCCAGGCAGGTCCTAGGCTTGAGTTCCGACGGTTGCAGGATTTTTTAGTTTGAAAGCTAGGTCGAATTCAGTCGCTGTCTGGAGGGGAATTCCAGCGGTCGGCTGCTCTCATCGGTAGTTTCACCAGTAGTTTTCCGTGGTTTCTCCGATCAACACCAAACGAATGCCGGAGCAGTACCTTAACAAACGGGCCACGGAACGCGCGCGATCTTTCCTTCCTCCTCCTTGTCCTATCCCCATCCCTTTCGTACATTCACTTACACTTACGAGCACTGTACTACACTTCCACATATGTCGGAAGACAGGGAGCTTACAGCTTGTCTCGGCCGGAGCGGTGCTCCCCTGGTGGGAGATACTTTATTAGGGAAAAACCCTTCTAGCCGATACGTAGAGCGGTGCCGGATCTCACTATCCAGCGAGGGGATAATCACCGCCATCTCCCGAGAAAAAACATGCACTACACTAACGGAACTAATGACCGAAGCAGTTTACGCGCCCGGAAACACGAAAAAAATCAAATCAAATCAAATCACTATCCAGCGGAGGAAGATCACCGCCACCTCCCGAGAAAAACGTACCCTACATAATTGGGACTAATGACCTTAGCAGTTGATCCGTACGGTATCACTAATCAATCATTCAGTCAAATATAAAAATAGAGCAACTACCCATATTAACGAAAATTTCCGATTCGCAATTATTCCGGGAACCTGGGGCGGGATGGATTTTATGGACAGGAACAGTGGCTGTCGGCGCTAAAAATTCCACGGAGCACGAGGCGCGGGGGTGCTTGATCGCTGGGGTGGAGTGGAGTGGGGTGGGGGGATGGCAAAAAGGACAGAAAGGGGGGAGGACAGCGGGGTGCACAACCGCGGATAACTAACCGCCATTTGGCACCGCTGCCGACGCCTCCGCACGGAGTTCGTTAGCGAATCAATCGCATTAGTAGCGCGAATGACCGCAGGGGGCGCCAGGGAGCGTCGGGGGATTGGAGCCCATCGATTCGGGGAAGAGGGACGGGTGAGGGGAGTGGGCAGGAGAGGGAGGTGGAGGCAGTTGATCAAGTGACGTCTCCGCGGCCACCTACGTTGCTGAATTCCCTACTGCCCGCCTCTGTTCGCGTTCTCTGGCGTAATTTATGGGCCTCCATATGAAGGAATGTTGCTATGGAGCCGTATTGAGCTGATGGGTACAGTCTGTCGCAAGGGCTGGAGACCATTTCGTGATGTACGACAGTCTGCAAAGTTTTGAAAGGAATATTTTCTACAAAGTTTCTGATAATGATGGCACGGAAATGGATGTGAAATGTTATGGGTTGTCAAACAATTGGAGTAGTGTTCTCTTTGCTCTTGAGTCTTTCTTATTCATGAAGTTCCTTTCGTAACATCATTGAAAAACTATGTTGGAAGTAAAACTTTTGTAAATAGTTTGTGATAATTATAATGAAATCAATGGTAATATTATGGATTATCAAATAATGTAGGTTATATTCTTATGGCTCTCACTCTTTACAATTTATGTATTTCCTTTTGTTTCGTATTATTACATGAAATCAGATTAAGTAAATCTCTTATTCTCTAATTATGCGTTATCTTTTCCATTAACACTCTTCACGATAACCAACTATTATGCAAAACAAGTTTTTACTTAAAACAGTATTAGTGATAGACGTATCAATAAGTAAAAATGTTAAAGCGTTACAAAACTGCCTATGGTTTGTTGTGAGGGTAAGATTCTTGAAAAGAGCTCAATTTTTTTAAAAAAAATACCAAAACAGTGAGGTTATTGATATGGATTTTCAATTTGGCAAGTTCCCTAAAATCAATTAATACCGTTTTCCACTTTGTAGTTGGTAATTAAAGAAATAAATGCTTGTTTCGTGTTTTCAAATTCGCTATAACGTAACGATATCATAAATGATGGATAGAAGCCGAACGTTTAGGCATTTATTGTACATAAAATAAGTTGGCACAAAGCAGGGATAAGTAAGCTTCCAAAAGGGATTTGTTATTGGTTTATATCGTCTACTCAGTATTTTATGATTACGTCAATTTTCAAAAACAAATAAACAATAAAGCAAACAAAGAACAAACGAAGACAAAGGATAGGATTATTACACGCCCGTTTACAAGGTGGGGAATGCTATTCTCGATGTGAAAGTCAACAAAGTTTCTAATAACGATCGGCGTGGGCAGTGCCTGACTTTGACTTATGTGTGCCCTAGGCTGTCAAATGTTGTAGCGCCCTTTTAATTTGCTTTTTTTTTGAAAATTTAGGCTATTTATAATATTTTGAATACAAAATATTGTGCGATATTTGTAACCGATGCAAATATTGTGTGCGTATAAATAATTCTCAACGCGATATTGATTTAATAAATATACAATACGTTAGTATTCATTTTATGCGTATATATATAATGATTAATTAACTCTTTCTTTTGTTACAAATATAAAAAGAAATATTTCAATAAACAAATTCAAAAGCTCGCCTTATGAAATTTTGAATCCGCTGAAATTTTTTCGCCCCCCAAAATTGCGCGCCCCAGGCTTCAGCCTACTCAGCCTGTTCGGTAATCTGACACTGGGCGTGGGGAATGCTATTCTAGTTATTTAAGTCAACAAAGTTTCTAATAACAATCGGCGTGGGGATTACTATTCTTGATATGTAAATCAGCAATGTTTCTATCGGATCGGCATCGGATCGGCGGATTTCTAGCTGGATCGGCGTGGGGAATGCTATTCTCGATATGTAAGTCAACCAAGTTTCTAATAACGATTACACGGAAAAGAATGTGAAATGTCCGTCAGCTCGCGGAGCACTAAGAATTGTAAAATCTTTGTGTACATCCTTTGGAACGAGACCTAAGCCGCTTAACCGCGCTCGTGGCGCTCCACAAGCCGGTGGACTGCGCGGGGTCCGAAACCGGGACGCGCAGTTCCTCTCCGGGAGATTTACCTACTCGGACGCTGGCTAACAAGCAGGTGGTTCGGCGGGTCGGTCGCTGCCCGACGTGGGTGGTAGCCGTTTCCGTCCCGTGTCGTACCTCGTTTGTGGTCCGACAGGAAAGGCACGGGCTGGAATTAACGTGGCAGTCTTAAGAGTTGTTCTTGCTGGCTTGAGATAATTTTTTTGAATGTGTTTGTAGAAGATTATCCTTTGAATGTGGTCGTTATATTATTATTTTAGATCCGTTATCGTCATTAACAGGCTTGTAAGTTTATCTGCTGTTTCGTGATTAATAAATGAAATTATGGTTTTTAAGTACTTTGTTCTTTTGTAGAAGGTCGTCGTACGAAATGAATAGTAAAGATAAAGATGATCGATTCTGAACATTGTTTCCATAGAAGTGGACGAATGTGGTTTACGAATATTTTATTTTGGAATAAAAGTACATTATTATTAAAGGTGTATTTATGTAAAAAAATGTATTTTACACATTCAGCGCTTGTGTGTAGAAATATTATTTCATTCTTTATAATTCTTTCTTTATCTTGGTTCTTGTTAGGATTATAAAGTTGACATTCCTCATGTTCGATTATTTGAGAATAGCGGTTAGGTCGCATGAGAAAAATGTAATATGGTGTGAAACACAATTCTTACATTAGGAAGGTTAAACACGACGTAGCGTTTAAGCCATCGACTGCAACATTGATCCTCTGTGTATGCGCTGTTTAAGTTTCGCATCATTTGTGCATCTGCGCATGCGCAGAAGATCGATTTTGCTGTCGATTTCTGTATGCTATACGTCGCTTAAACTCCCTATTTAGTGACGATCACGATTCGGAGATGTAATATCTTGTGTAATTCCATTACTACGTAGGAAGTTATCATTGCAGATGTGACTGTCAGGACATTACGTGATAATTATTGCTATTTATGCAACGGAAGTGACGCATCACAGGAAGTAAGAGTCGCGTATGTTTAGAATATATGCAGATGGCTCACGTACGCGGAAACGATGAACGCCTTCTCACAGCGGTTGTGAAGGCAAATCATAAACATACGTGTGATTCATTTGTCATTAGTCAACATTGTGGGGGACATGAGATCGATGTATTTTTGTCTTCGAATACAAAATTGAAGTATCTTTTTCCCATCCTTCCTTCTCTTCCCATCTCTCTTCCCTTACTCCTCTTCTGTTCTCTTGAACTACTGTTTCTTCCTGCTCTTGTCATTTCCTTTCCTGCTCTCCTCATTAATTCTTTTCGTCTGCTCTTTTTCTTCCTATTCCTTCCCTGCTCTGCTCGCGTCTCGTCCTCCTCTCCCTGTAACTGCTCTGCTTTCCTCCCCACTTCACTTTCTTTTTCCTATCTTTTCTACTTCTCTTTCCATCTCTCTTCTCTTGCTTCCTTCTTCTGTTATCTTTAACTTTTCCTTTCCCGTCCTGCTCTCTTCATCTCATTGCCTTCTCTCCTCCTCCTTCACTCTCCTCAACTACTCCTTTCCCTTACGTTTTTCCCTGCCCTACTCTCATCTCACCGCTTCTCCCGGTACCTTCCCTGCCATCCTACCCTCCCCACCTGACTTTTTTCCCGTCTTCTCTCCTCCTACCATTTAGTTCCCTTACTCCCCTTATGTTCTCTTGAACTTTTTTTTCCTCCTCTCCTCCTCCTTTACTCTCCTCTTCTCCCTTCCGCTCCTTCCCTGACTTGTTCCCGTTTCTGCTTGTTTTCTCTGTCCTAGTTTCCTCCCTTACTCGTCTCTTCTCCTTCTTCTGTTTACCATCTCCACTCCTCCTCTTTCCATCGACTTTGTTGTCTTCTCTCCTTCGTGCATCGAACTTTCTTCGTGCAGAAGCGGAGCGTGCCGTGTCGCTCGTACCCGCTCGTCCGTGACGTCGGCACCCAGCACATCGTGGTCATTCCTGCAGAAATCGCTTTGTTCTTCTTTCGATCGCGCCAACAAGATTGCGGTCTCTTGTACTTATCTTTTGAATAGTAGCCTAGTTCACCGGGGACTTCTTGTTGGTTCCGTATCTTTTGACGCCTGTCTTCTCCGATGATCGAATCGTAATGTATGGCTTCTTCTTCAATTTGTGCTGTTATACATTGCTACTAGTTGAATGGGAAAATACTAGTGGCCTGCTTTAGTAAAACCGCTGCTGAACGAGAATGTTTCTCCAGAACGTAGCAAGCACATCAAAGAATAACAAATAAAATGCTCTTGAATAACATTGAAATAAATATTTTAACAAAAACTACAATTTAGTATAGTATCGTATTCTATACAGTACAACAGTTCTTTACATACCAAGAATAATAAAGATGAAGTCTGCTCCATAACGCAACACGTGAATAGCAAATATTTAATGGCACGCAACCTCTTCCTTGGAGTCCTGCTGTTGAATGACATCAACTGTGCCGCAAGCAGTGTCACACTGCATCAGAATTCAGTCGGTACGCATAATATGAGAAAAGACATAACAACAATGGAGGCCGAAAGCAGCATAGTTTTCTTCCAATATCTGCGTTTATTGTGAATTACTAATACACTATACATAGATATTACAAGAATTTTACATACACATATAGTGCTTAGCTCTAGAAATCTGCATTAGTTCATTATTAGCTTTTAGTTTTAATACTTACGGTCTTATTACATCTGCACGTTACGTTTTGGTTAATTGGCACTGCTCCTGGGATGCTTTCATATGCTTAAAATCTTGACTCGTGGAAAAATGATCCCTTCATAAAAATTTATTTTAAACGAATTAAGTATTATTAGATCTAAACGACTTAACTGCGTATTTTAAACAATGCATTCGAGTTTTCATATTACGAAATAATAAATGTATATGCAAACTAGAAATAACTGAGATTAAACTAGAAATTACTGAGATATTTTTAAATGATATTGCATTGTATTTGTAGCTGTATAATAATCTGACTCGTGCTTATATGATCATTTACATTTAAGTATGAATTCATGTGAATTACCGTTAAGTATGAATGATCCCTTGTTTCACTGCAATTGACGTGGTAATTAAACGTCCTGAAAAAAATGATGACAGGTATCCTTGCGTACTAAACTGGTTAAAAAAATATTAATTTTTATTACAATGTGGATTCGTCCATTGACCTCAAATGTGTCCAAATTATTTATTTTCCTGTAATAATATGGGAGACGCTTCCCGAAAGAGCCAACGCTATCCCAAGGGTTTCCTGTGCGGCCTGTGAGACAGCCAACCTCTGAAGGAACTACGTCTGGGGAGAGGACGAGAAGGCGAAGAGCGGACGTAGGCCTTGCGACGCGTTCCTCGACCTCGCCTCATGGGATGCGCTTCCCCAGCACGCCACATCCCGCATCATCACGCCTCATCACACCCCATTATATCCCGCCCTTTAACCCGCACCTCGTCCTCCATCGACCGGGAGAGGTGGCTCAGTGCATCAACTGATGTGACTGCATATCTGATCGAGAGGTCCTGGGTGTGAGTCCCGTAGTGGCAAGATTTTTGACTCTAGATTGTCAGCTAGGTCGAATTCAGTCGCTGTCTGGAGAAGAATTCTAACGGCCGGCAGCTCTGATCGTTTTTTTTTCGTGGTTTCTCCGATCATTACCAGGCAAATGCCAGAGCAGTACCCTAACAAACGGGCAACGCTCTGCGCGCGATCTTTCCTTCCTCTTCCTTGTCCTATCCTCACTCTTTCCTTACAAACATTCACACTCGTATCCACTACACTACCACTCATGCCGGGAGACCGGTCGGGAGCTTAGAGATTGTCCCAACTGGGGCGGTGCCCCGCTGGTGGGAGATACCTGGTTGGTGAAACTCTGCTAGCCGACAGTAGGTCGGCGCCGGATCTCGTCACCCTTCGGGGAAAAATCACCTTCACCTCTCGAGGAAAAAACATACATTACACTTACAGGACGAACGACCTCAGTAGTTGATGCACCCGGAATCATTAACAACCAACCAACAAACCGTCCACCACGACACGTCCCTCGCCGTCTCGCTTCTTCTCACCATGCCTCGACCTGACACGCTCTGCTCCGCCCCTATCCGCTCTTCCGCCACGCTCCATCCCGACATGCTCTGCCCCGCGCCGCTCCTCTCGTCCCCACTTTTCCCTGTACGCATCATCCAACCACGCTTCAGCCTGCCCCTTCACGACTTCCGTCGCAATGCTGCTCCTCGAGACGCTCTGCCCCGTCACGTTTCCACCCGCCACGCTCCACCCCACTTCGCTCCGTCTCGTCTCACTCTGCCACGCTCTGCCTCGCCTCATTCTCTTATTTCCCCGCCACGCTCTCTCCCGCACATTCTCTCATCCCCCGCCACGCTCTGCTCCGCCTCGTTCTCTCATCCCCCTGCAACGCTCTGCTCCGCCTCATTCTCTCATCCCCCTGCCACGCTCTGCCCCGCCTCATTTCCTCATCCCCGCCACGCTCTTCCCCGTCTCATTCTCTCATCTAGGCCACGCTGTGCACAGACTCGTTCTCTAATCCCCCGCCACACTCTGCTCAGCTTCATTCTCTCATTCCCCCTCCACGCTCTGCTCAGCCTCATTCTCTCATCCCCTCGCCACGATCTTCCCCGCCTCATTCTCTCATTCCCCCGCCACGGTCTCCGCCTCATTCTCTTATTTCCCCGCCACGCTGTCCCGCACATTCTCTCATCCCCTGCCACGCTCTACTCAGCCTCATTCTCTCATCCCCCTCCCACGCTCTGCCCCGCCTCTTTCTCTCATCATCCCCGCCACGCTCTGCTCCGCCCCATTTTACCGTATCCACTCCTCCCCGCCCGGTTTAGCTCCGCCCCGCCCTCTCGTAAATCACCCGTGGTTCAGGCGCGCGGTGGGTGCTATAGACGGCGGCGCTGTCCGTCCGCGAGAAACGGACAGGAAGACATTTTAAAAAGAGTGGCTGCGCGGCGGGTGGCAGTTGGCGCCTCCCTTACGCCGTTTCCACTGCCCTGCGCTTCCGTTGATTCATACCACGCCCCGTTGCGCGCCGCGCGCCCTCTGCCTCTTCTGGCGGCCTCATCTGCGAGCGCGCGGCCACACCCCGAAATTCCCTGCAACCCCTCTCGCTTATCAACGCTCGGCATTCTTTGTTAAAGCAGTAAATGTGTAAACGATAATCAAGATCTGAATCGACTGAGTTCTTATTCATTTATTGGTTAATTTTAAATTAAGGTTTGATTTTAATTATTTTTTAATGAACATTAGTAATATTGTATTACAAAGGGATGTTCTCCAATTGAAATATAGCTTTATTTTTTTGTAGATGTCGCTCTAAATGTAAGTTTATTTAATTACTTAAATTTAATGTTCATTATCCATATTGTATGAGGAGAGTTCCCTAATTCAAAAGTGGCTTCATTATTTGGGTAGCTCTCTCGTGTCAATGAAGTTTGTTTATTAAACAATTTCTCTTGACATGGTGAGGAGTATTTCTCTGGACCGCTTGCCTACCATTCTATTATCATATGCTTCTTATATTGCTATCCTTAGGTGTTCCATTTTCAAGTCTTTCTCATATTCTACAAGGACTCTCCTCATACAATATGAATCGTGTATTAATATGTGTAAGATATTTATTAAATGAAGATCAATTTCAAGAGACACCTACCAAAATAATGAAGTTTTATTTAAAGTAGGGGGCATTGTTAGAAATATTGACTGATGGACTTTCTACTTATATCGGACAAATAGTTCTTTCCATATCAATCCGTACATACATCAATATATTTTTTCGATGTACAGGACATAGTAACATTTACAGCGTCATTTATTTTAATGTATAACCCGAAACAAAAAAATATCAAGTGATGCTGTTGTCGTTTCTACGCTGTGTTACAATAAACAAAGCTATCTTCTGAGATGTCATCATAGGGCATGTCATAAACGCCAATCAGACATCCCTCATACAACAGTATCAACAGTGGCGTATTGTGGCAGCGTAGTGTTTTTTTTTTTTTTTGGCAAATTTTACCAAAACATCTATACATCGATGTATCGATACATCGCTAAGGGCTTTATATGTCGATGAAAACTTCGCAAAAAAACATCGATGTTTTAAATATAGGCTAATAAACTTGCTATTTTTCTATCCAATTTTAATTACAGTACTGTGTAATGTTACTATGGGACTTCCCTGGATTGAGTGGAATGAGTCTGCTTCACGTGTCAAAACGTCTGAGCGCTATTTCTAACACTACTACCGATTCAGATCGACACGCATACCGATAACATACACTCATAACGCGATCAGCTTCCAAATTTCCTCAGATTGCACAGGCGAAATATACAGCGTGGTAAAGAGGATGATGTAAAACATCGATATTGTTTTTATTAAAAATAAAAATAAACATCGATGTTTTGGCAACAAATATCGATGTAAAGAAAGCATCGAAAGCAAAATATCGTTGTTAATATATCGATGTTTCAGGTGGAAAACTTCGATGTTTCAAAAACATCGATGTTAATATATCGATGTTTCTCGTGGGAACATCGATGTTTCAAACCGGGAGCGGTAGCTCAGTGCATCAACTGATGTCACTGCAGCGCCTCTGACTGGGAGGTCCTAGGTTCGAGTCCTGACGGCGGAAGGATTTTCGACACTAGCTTTTCAGCTAGGTCGAATTCAGTCGCTGTCTGGAGGAAAATTCTAGCGTCCGGTCCGTGGTTTCTCCGATCAACACCAGGCAAATGCCGGAGCAGTACCCTACCAAACGGGCCACGGACCGCGCTCTTTCTTGTCCTATCCTCTCCCCTTAAACACACACACTAACATTCACTACACTACCAGATATTCCGGGAGACTGGTCGGGAGCTTAGAGCTTGTCCCGTCTGGGGCGGTGCCCCGCTGGTGGGAGAGTCTTGGTTAGGGGGAAACCCCACTAGCCGACAGTAGGTCGGCGCCGAATCTCGCCATCCAGCGGGGGAAGATCACTGCCGAGAAAAAACATCCACTACACTAACGGGACTAATGACCAAAGCAGTTGTCGCGCCCGGAAACACGAAAAAAATCAATCAATTAATCGATGTTTCAAAAACGTCGATGTTAATATATCGATGTTTCTGATGAAAAAAATCGACGTTTCAAAAACATCGATGTTTGGTTGTTGTTTTTTTTTTGCCACCCGTAGTCTCGTGGCTGTCGCAGCAGCGGCATGGCAAGTGGCGGGGCGGCCGCAGCCGGGCCCCCAACGTGGTCGCGCAGGAGACGGAGTGCGCCCGCCGACGTGTGGACAGCGCTCCTGCATTAGGCGCCTGGCGGGCGGCCAGAGCGCGCGCGCGCTGCCCGGCGAAACGACCCGACCAGACGCGACGCCGGGCCTCGCTGCCTCTGCCTCCCAAGGCCCCCCGCCCCGCCCTCACTTGCCATACCTTCCACGTCCCGGCTCACTCGCTTCGCCATGACCTGCCCGCTTCGTTTCACTCCACCCCACGCAAATTTTGAAAATCTTTTATTTTATCCATCTCATCACATTTTCCCCATCTCTCGATATTTCGCCCATTTCCTCGGCATTTAGCCCATTTCCTCGACATTTTGTCCATCTCTCGAGGTTTTGCCCATCTCTCGATATTTTGCCCATCTCTCGACATTTTGCTCAATCTCTCGGCGTGTTGCCCAATCACTCGGCGTGTTGCCCAATCACTCGACGTGTTGCCCAATCTCTGGACATTTTGCTCAATCTCTTGACATTTTTCCCAATCTCTCGACACAACTCTCGACGTTTTGCCCAACTCTCGACGTTTTGCCCAAACTCTCGACGTTTTGTCCAAACTCTCGTCGTTTTGCTCAAACTCTCGGCATTTTGTCCAATATCTCGTCCTTTGACGGTACTGGACTCTTTCTACGGTACTGGTCTTTTGACGATACTGGACACTTTGTCCAGTATCTCGACATTTTGCCCAATATCGCGACATTTAGCCCAATCTTTCCACATTTTGCTCAATCTCTCCACATTTTGCCAAGTCTCGCCACAGATTTTGCCACCGTCTCTGCAAATTTGGTTTCTCTTTCCCGACACATTTTTCCTCTGTCTCTTTTTACATTTTTCCTGTCTCCGTACATTTTTCTTGTGTCTCTCTACACATTTTGTCTCTGCCTCTACACATATTTCCCCTGTATAGCCATACATTTAGCCGCAACTCGTCTCACTTGCGCTGTATCTTCATATCATACTTTTCATCCTGCTTGGCAAGCTTGAACTCTTTCTCTCATACTCCGCCAAGCGCCTATGAAACCGCCAAGCTCCTATACGCCGCACCTGAAATTGTCCATCTCAGATCTCTAACCCAAATTCGGCGCACTCCGTACCAACTCGTCTGGCTCATTGCGAGAACCACAAAATCTAGCTCACCACACTGACACTGCTTGTCGTCCAGCTGCTTCACTGGTGAAGTCAACAACTCCACAATCACGACCTCCGCCACCACACCCACCGCATCATCACCACTGCACCGCCATCACATCACCTCTTCTACCGTCACCACTTTCACCACCTCCATCACCTTCACCACCATTACCATGACCATCACCTCCAGCACCACCATCGTCACCACTGGCGCCTCTGCCGCCGCGACCATCACAACCTCCAGTTTCAACACCATATTTGTGTTACTATATCATCAGCTACCTTGCTTCAAAACGTTTCAACCCTATCAAAGCAGTAATCATCGTGTATTTCGATAATATTTGATCAATACCCTACTATCATCATCTCCACTTCTGCCATTCCTAGAACAATTCCTGCCTCCGCCGCCGTCGTCGTCTCCTTCACTCTGCTCGACCGGCCGCGTCGAGGCTATACATTGGGGATACGATTAGTATGTAACGGTGTCTGTGCTCACTTTATTCCGCCTGAGCCCGTAAATCATCATCATCTCCACTACAACGGCCGTCATCTCCGTCTTTATGGCCGCCATTACCATCTATATCGTCTGCATCTCTATTAGTGTTGCTCCTAGAGCGTAGAGTACGCGATGCTATGAGTAAGGTGGCGGTTTTTGAGATATCAGCATGCAATCGAAATTAATGGAGGGAACACATTGGACGCTTAGAGAATAGTTTTCTTATAAATTTTTATTACTTTTATGTTAGAACTCTGTTGTATAATTATGTTAATCTAATCGCTGAATAAAATGATTTAGATTTCTGATTCCAGTATTCTGGAATGATTTAGATTTATGATTTCAGCACTTATGATTCCAAACTCAATAGATAACTTGCAACGATTTTTTTTCAAAAATAAAATATAAAAGATATAAATTCAGTAGGTAGAGCCTGAGTTAATACAAATTCCAACTGCCACAAAAAATATAGCGGGGCAATTCAAGTTTTCAAAACAAATTAATTTTTATTCCTTATCGTTTAATTACATAATCAAGAGATTCGACGAATGGTTTCGCTGAGCTCTATTCGTTATATGTGGTATCATATTAACAAATTGCAAAACCTTAGCAATATTTGTTAAAAGGAAGGAAAACTTTTTTTGTACTAGCTTTTTATCCCTTTTTTTGTACAAAATTGTGTTCGGAGAATGGATTCAATGTTGGAAATAGGTATGTATTAAAAACTTACGAATTTTCTAAAACAAATCTGCTGAATTTATCTTGGGACTTACATTAGCAGTTATTTGATACAAGAAATCAAAAAACATCTTTGAACTTTCTAACAAACATTTCCAACTAAACAATTTTTTAATTCTTAGATGCAGAAGAGATGAAAACTTAGATGCTTGAAATCGGCAGTTGCGATTTGTAGGATGTACCAATTACTATTTATTTCTTCAGATTCGGGCACCACGATAAACAGTTTTCTACTTGAATTCTTCGGCAGCGAGACCATACAAATAGTTTGAGTGCAGGCATGGAGAGAATATGATAGTCGGTGATAGAAATATCGAAGTTTATGGTGTTTTACGAGCATCAACTTATTGGAAATGCATAAAATTCATTATTTTTTAATGTTCGTATTAATTCTTTACTAAACAGCAAGTGGAAAACTAATAACATCTAGTGATCTAAATGTAAGATTTCTAAACAAATTTGTTGATCACTGGAATGTCATCATGATGAAATGTTTTCCTCGACAGATACAATTTTCTCTTTTTAGATAATACGAGTATAACTTCAGACCTTAAAGTTTGAAAATGCCAAATAAAGAGGTTCCAAAAAAAATTACTTATGATTAATTATAATTTATAAGTGGATGAATACAAGTAATGAATATGAGATGTATATGCATATTTACATTCACTTGAATGCACTCTATATTTCCTACATTTATCCAAGTTAAGACGTAATTTTGAAGTTGTCTCTAGGCACTGCTCGCCTGAGGAGACCAGCCAAACAATTTCCTCGCACATCTCGAGGGAGGTCTCAGACTCCGCGGGCGCGTCGTTAACCGACGTCCCTACGTGAGGACGCGTGGGCCTTTGCAACCGCCTGCGTCCTCAATTGCACGCTCTGCTGGCGCCACATCACTCGCCGCTCGCGACTCCGCAGTGGGAATGGCCGAGTAACTCGCTCGCGTTTCTACCACCTGCGCGGGATGCGACCGTAAGATCCAATTTACACGCTTCCTTTTGACGAACGATTTCGGGAGTTTTCGCGAACGCGCTCATGCGCGCAGATCTTTCTGGTAACGGCAGAGCCAGTAACTGCATGCACGCGTGTACGCACATATCGTACGCGTATAGCGTACGCGTATAGCGTACGCGCATAGCGTACGCGCATAGCGTACGCGCATAGCGTACGCGCATAGCGTACGCGCATAGCGTACGCGCATAGCGTACGCGCATAGCGTACGCACAAGCCTACGCGCATAGCGTACGCGCATAGCGTACGCGCATAGCGTACGCGCATAGCGTGCGCGCATAGCGTGCGCGCATAGCGTGCGCGCATAGCGTGCGCGCATAGCGTACGCGCATAGCGTACGCGCATAGCGTACGCGCATAGCGTACGCGCATAGCGTACGCGCATAGCGTACGCGCATAGCGTACGCGCATAGCGTACGCGCATAGCGTACGCGCATAGCGTACGCGTATAGCGTACGCGCATAGCGTACGCGCATAGCGTACGCGCATAGCGTACGCGCATAGCGTACGCGCATAGCGTACACGCTAAAACTCCCGCATTCATTCGTCAAAAGGAAGCGTATAAATTGGCCTCAGCGGAGTTGGAGGTAATGAGCCTGTTCATTTAGGCGAGTTGCTTCCAACCAGTAGCCTCCATCCCTGCTTCCTCCGTCTTTCCTGCGGCTGCGGTTACTCAGGGGCAACATTCGTTGCCTCAACAGCAGCGTTACCCTGAGGACCTAGGGTTTGAGTACCGTAATTGGTAGGTTTTCGACACTAGCTGGATAGTTAGAAATCAAACACTTCCTGGAAGGAACCGCTGCTCTCTTCGCTATTTTCTCGTTGTATCTCCGATCAATATCTCAGAAATACAGGAGCAGTACCCTCATAAAAAAGCCACGGACCGCGCGCGTTCTTTTCTTTCTCTTCCTTGTCGTATCCCTACCCCTTATTTACGCACTCACATGCACTATACTACCATACATGTCGGAAATCTAACAGGGAGTTAAGAGTTTGTCTCGGCTGGAGCGATGCCCTGCTAGTGTGAGATTCCTTGTTGGGGAAAACCCTGCAAGCTGACGAGTATATCGGCGCTACAGCTCGCTATCCAGGGGGAAGATCACTACCACCCCTGCGATAAAACATGAACTACACTTACGGGACCGATGACGCTAGTTGTTCACGCGCCCGGAAACACCAATCAGTCAATTAATCAATCCATGACTGTTTTGGAATCTTGTGTCGGGTTGTCGAAGCGCGGATGAATCTTCGGACAATTCATTTTGCTGTCCATAAAAGAGAATTGGGCGATCACTAAAGAGGACATCTCGAAGATGACCTTGGGCCATCCAAATTCTCTGCCTCTAGTATGGCTGAGGCTTTTGCAATTCGCAGACTCATTGATCACTGTGCGGTTGTTAAGACTGTGTCTGCTTTCCGTAAATGACGTAGACGGTGAAGAGTCACTTTCACTTACGTATATGAGTTATGTCTCATTCACATGTACTTTTCTCTTTCTTCCACCCCCGAAATGTTCTTTCTTACTGCCTTTCTTAGCCGTAGACTGTTTTGCCCTCCACATTTCTCTTCTAATCAATTCTATTTCGTCTCTGTCTCTCTTTCCCCGTCGCTCTCTCTCTCTCTCTCTCTCTCTCTCTCTCTCTCTCATCATTGTCTCCCTGCTTGACTCCGTCTGCATTTTCCCCCGCAGCTGAATTCACACTCGGTTGCGGGTCACGTGCCAGCTAGATGAGCTTTTAGAACTTCCCATTTTACTTTTGCTGCCAGGGACACCTCTCTGGCTTTCTTCAGATTGTGACCGGCACATTTGTGAAGATGTTCGTAGGTTTTTCGTGGAAAATTCTCCTTCACTTCTTGCGCTTGCCTCATGGTTTCCTTACTTTGTGTAGTATGTCCTCCTTTTCTTATATGCCATACCGCATTTTAAATGTTTGATTTTCTTTATCGTCTCATTAATTTGTGCTTGACAGTATTTTCTCGATTCTGTCCTTATCCTTCTGTCTCTGTCAGTCTCAATCTGCTTCCCTCTCTCATTTAAACACACACACAAGCACACACGCAGATGAACACACTGCTTGTTTTTCTGTCTGCTGTCTTCCTGCTCGATTATATAGCCATCTAATAACTTGTCTCTCTCTCTTTCTCGCCCTCACTCTGTCTGTCTGTCTGTCTGTCTCTCTCTCTCTTTCTCGCCCTCACTCTGTCTGTCTGTCTGTCTGTCTGTCTCTCTCTCTCTCTCTCTCTCTCTCTCTCTCTCTCTCTCATTCCGAGCAATAAAATTCTTGGCGTTTTTAACGCTTCTTCCAGAACCATTATCTTTCTCTCCTACGACTTTTCACTCCCAATCTTTTCGCATGAATTATCTATATCCGCTTTCAAGACATCGTTCACCTCTCCCGAGTTCTAACTCACTCCATTCCATTCCCCTCCCCACTTGCCTTCGCGCCGGTGCACCGCAGTGTCCAGTCTTCCCCTCGCTCACCTTCCTTCGCGCGCAGCGACCGCCGCTGCCGCCGCGCCGTCGCAGCCTCCGCCGCCGCCGCTCGCGGGCGGGCGGCGTCAGCGGTGCGTGGGAGTATTTCCCGAGGCGGACTAACAAGCTCTCGGTCAATACGGCCGCCGACGAACAATATTGACGCTTCCGGTAGGCCGCAAACAGACGACTGTCGGGAGTCCGCCCCGCCCCCCCCCACCATCACGCCGCACCCGCCCCATCCCGTCCAGCTCATCCCCGCCCAATCCAGCCCAGTTCCCCCAGCCCCGCCCATTCCCGCCCAACCCAGCCCAGCTGCTATAGCCCCGCCCAATTCAACTCCGCCTTGCGCCCCGGCTCCTCATTCCAGCCCATTCCTCTCCAGTTGCCCTCCCCACCTGCTCTCACCACCTGCCTTCCCCACCTGCCCTCCCCACCTGCCCTCCCCGCCTGCCCTCCGCACCTGCCCTCCCCTTCCTGTCTGGCTCGTCCCACTTGCCAGCCCCGCCTCTCTGTCCCACTCAACCCGCCTCCCTCCCTCACTCACTCACTCCAGCCCAGCTCTATCCAGCTCTGCAATACCCAGCCGACGTCGCCCTACCCAGCCCTGCCCAAGCCATCCCCACCTTGCCCCTCAGCATGGATCCCGCCCCTCTCCACCCGGCTCGTCTTACCTGCCAGCCACGCCCCATCGTGTCTCGCCCAACCCGCCTCCCTCCCACAGACCCCCTCGCCAGTCCCGCCCATCTCATCCCAGCTCTAACCGTCCCCGCCCTATCCATCCCAGCTCTGCTCTATCCTGCCCCGCCCAACCCGCCTCCCTCCTATCCCACGTCGTTCCGACACTGCCCTGCATCCCTCCTCCTCATACGACCGCTCGCCTGCCTTTCACGGTCCCCGCCTCCGACCATCCCATTCCACCCATCTTCCGCTCTACCTGCCCCGCCCACGCCCGCGGGCCAGACGGAATTTCGAGAGGCTCCCCGCTTCTCGGGCGTTCACAATTTCGCCGCCGCCGTCGCCGCCGTTCGCTCAGCTCGCGAAGGATGCCGCCCCCCCGTTTGCGAGTCAATTGGCCCCAGAATGCTCTCTTAAAAATGAGAGCTCACTGGGGGCTTGTAGTCGGCTGAGCGAAAGGCCGAACTAGAATTCCGGAGCTTTTGTTTGGTGAGCATGCTGGTTCCCAAGGAACATGAAGCGAACTTGGCAATCGTTTCGTTATTGCGTAGCAATCGATGAGAGAACAATGACAGATTACGAAGTTAGTTTCTATTGCAGTTGTGCGATTAAACATTAAAGTGATCTGGTCTTCGGCTGGCGGCGTGTTTATTAAATAAAGGAAACCTACGGAAATTGAGGTGAAGGTTGCGTTTGAGGAAGTTCTTTTAATTGTAATAGAATGTTATTAATACGTCGCAGTAAGCATTCTTAAAAATATTCAAATCTATGTATTGTTATAGAAGAAAATATAAGAGAATGAGTTTTACTGAGTAAAACGATCTCGTCTTTGATGAGCGGGTACTAAATAAAAAGAATTAAGTAATCTCTAATAAGTTCTCATTTAATAAGTTTTACAAAATTTTTTATACTTATTGCATGAAAGCCAATTATTAATCTTCATGTGATTAATTTCTTGTAAAGAATGGATTTACCAAATTCGTGTAGTTAAGCATGTTCGATGTTTTAATAAGGAAGCTTTTTGTATATAAAACCTCGACAAATGAAAGAGATTGACAGCGGTTGAGCACGTCTGACAATTAAATTGATTCTGAACCAATAATCTCGTCATTATTTTTAAACATTGCTAAGTCGGTTTTCGTCGGTTTTATTCTTTGATCCCGATCCAACTGTGGAGATGATTAACATTTACAGACTTTTACTTTCAGTGTTGATTTTGGCAACTCTGACTGCTTCTTTACCATGCAAATTATTTTTTTTATCAATGGCGAACACCAGTTTTTTGCGACTATGTTATTTGTCTATTCATTCTTACAACTTCCCGGCTTATGCAGTACATTATCGAATTCAAATCTCGTCCAAATCTTTTGATCTTGCGCTCTAAGACGAATGGAATTTCCAGAGGTGAATTTCTGCCTTTAATTTGTGTCGGCATCTAGCATTTCTGGGATTGAATGGTGTATCTTTGGTCATGATGTGTTGCCAATTTTCGATTACCCTTGTGGATGTTTTATCGTTTTTTGTGGTCTTACAGAAAGTATTGTATTGGGCGCCGGAAATCTGCAATTTTTTGCCCAGAAAAATACTCTTATTGCTGGATCTATTTTCTCAGAAAACTGCTCTAAATTCTTTCTATACATTTTTTTTTCTACGGATTGAGCAAGGAACGCTTAAAATGACACAGATCTCATGTCCGTTACCCTCTGCATTTTCGGAAATTGCAAAAGTTAGAGATAATGTGAGAAAGTTTGAGCCTCCATTTGATTACGTAACAATGTGTCATTCGCTTATAATTGAAACATTATCTCTTCAGCGAATGCATTTGCTGTTCATTCGTGTGTATTTTGTGAATGTAAACACATGTTGGTGCTGGCCATGGAAAAAATTAGATCGATTCAATTATGACTTACTTTCAGTGGCGAGGCTCATACCATAATGCCTCCTCTTCCACTCCTTTCACTGTCTGGCAGAGAACGGAGGTATTACTCGGGCGATGAAGCAGGTGATTTGAAAATTTTACTCAGAGGCTTCTATTAGGCTCCAGGGTCTTTTACGTGCTGTAAATCTACAACATGGGACTGCCAACTTTACTTCTCCATTCGAAGGAAGGAGTACGCAGGATTATTTCGCCCTTAAAATTTTATGACTTGGATCAGTTTTTTGGGTGTGGGTGTGAAAGTTCTGTACACTAACCGTTACACCACCCACACCACGCAAAAGACCCGAAAAAACTGGAGAGGCCTCTTCGAAAACGAATCTCCCATTTCCTCTCCTGGGCGACCTTGGCGTCCAGCTGCTCCTCTGGCCTTCCTCTCGGGCGAGCCAGTGCCGTTGGCGAACAGTGGAGCCTTTCCACGAGAATGAACGCGGCAGCCTGTCTGCTGCCGCGGACACCGACCAGGCGCCGGCGGCGGCACATAAGGCGGGGTTGGCGGCGGCGACATTTTTAAGGCGTGGACGCAAATGGAAGCGCCTTATACGTGCGGCGGGCGGCATGGCGTCGCTTCCCTGGCTGTGCGGTGCCCAACTGAGCAGACAGTCCGAGACACGACGCTGCCGCTACTCTGCCACCGCTGCCGGCTAAGGCGGACAGCAAAAAACGTAACACCAACTACAGAATGTCGTACATTCAATAAGCCGCCGCGTCTTTAGTATAGTACGCATCATAGTTTAGTTCTGCTGTGAACAACTTATTCTTAATAATAATAATAATAATAATAATAATAATAATAATAATAGTAATAATAATAATACATTTTATTAATTTTCATGTAAGTTAACATGAACCCGAATGCGCAAATTCTTGTGCTCGGATGCAGCTTAATAAAGCTTATAACGAAAACTCATCTGAGATATGGTACTATGACAACACAATTATTATGCAACTCACAGTTTTACGACAAAAATACCATAGGTATAAAATATTATACAAATATGCTGTTACAAAAAAGGGAAACGACCACAAGCTATGTTATGACTATTCAAATTTAAAGGATGAAATTAATAAAAGATGGAAATGACAGTTCATCTTACTGACTTTGCATTTCTTCTGTGAATGCAAAGCGAAAGTAATGGAAACGTTGCCTGTAGTTGTAATCTGGCAAAGCGTTGATTAAAGGGACCGCTCAGTAAGGTGTCATTGATGACGGTCCGCTAGCTCAGTGCTGGATCTTCTGAGCAGTGAGTAGAAACGAGCAGTGTTATGATTCGGTTACGTTATAAATTGTATCAGACCTGACCAACTGTAGACAACATTATGAAGAGAGCTCCGAAGGAGGATGTTTTTGCGACATGCGAGTTTAGGAGTTTTTGAAGTGTATTGATAAGATAAGTGTGGTAGTTATTTAGCGTTTGTGGCACTGCAGTAGCCGAACGTTGCAACTAGCAAACAAAAAAAGATTAACGAAGAGCTCTGTTTCTTGCAAGAGAAATGAAGGGAACAGTTTTTGCAGAAATGCTAAAACAAATCTCACTGAGCTATTCAACAATCATTACTAAATATTTTGAAAAGCGAAAATTCGGGTACGTATAGTATTTGTTATATATTTCGTTTTATTGTGGCCCGATTGTAGAAGCCACATATCGTTGGTGCCGGCCTCATGCCAAAAATTGTTGTTCACTACAGCCCAGGGTCGGATGTAGTAGATACTACGGACCTCGAAAGCACTAACTCGTGTTGGGACTCCCTGTCTGAAAAAAAAATCTCAAGATTGACTAAAAACACTAATTATAACATTAATTTTTAAAAATGTGCAAATGAAAGTTGTCTAATTGTTGTAAAAATTATAAACTTTTAATATAGTAGACTACTTGATTAACGATTATATTTAAGATATTTTTGCGACATTCTTTTTCGAATGTTTTTATGATTTTTTTTTTCGGGACGCGACCCCCCATGGGTTGGCCCTTGTTTAGCCCGTGGTTACATAACCAACTAATTTTATTCAGTGCACACGCGTAGATCGAGATCGATCTGTGAAAGACGTAAAATATATTGGATTTGAAAGATAAGAATGACTCTGCCGCAACAAATAAATTATAACGGAAGCTGCCACGAACAATATTCCAACCGATGTGAGCAATGTTGAGAACTTAACCCTTGAATCCTTCTTCTGAGTTTTGAAGAGATTGCAGGAAGAGTGTCGTCGGAAACAGGGTAATCGGTTATTTCTAGACTTTGCAGCGTCATCTTCCGAAGCTACTGAACGACCGCACATCTGGCGACTCATAAACACGATAATAAAAGTTTCTTCGAAAATCGGTGACCTATATCGAGTCAGGAAATTTGTTTCTCCGAAGTTCAAAATTCCCAAAGTGCTGCAAACTGCGGAGAAATAGCTCAGGCATGTACGGAGGGCTAGTCCGCGAAACCTCCCAGTGGCACAATGGCAAACTTTCTCAACCGGCACTGATGTAACGTCAATAAAGGTTAAGCTTGTTGGTTCGATGGCGGGATGGACATATTAGCATAGACAAGGAAGAGTACGCAGTTGCAGCAACACTCTCTTTGAACAATCTCATACCTGCCATTCATAATACTGCTGAATTTACCTGAGTATGTGATGTGGCACATATGAGGCAATTTGGATGTTTCAAGAAAATGTATAAGGAGGCGATGACTATTTTCATACTTTACTGGTGCATAAAAACATTGATAATCCTGGAAGTGTATTATAAAATTGTAGTTGCTGTGCTAAATCTATGCTTTGTAAAGTTCGCCCACCCATACTACTAACATTCCTCATAAACGTTAGAGTAACTAGCTAAACTCGTGGAACAACCACGATCAAAGGATTTCTCCTCTCCGAGAAAGGTCAACATCGTGACAAATTCATGAGGAACTTTGCACAGTGCCGAAGTGAGAATGAAACCTCGCACCATCCTTCTTGTGTGAATCCAGTGAAAAAAGTGTAGCTTTCCACTTCTCTCTCGATTTAAAAATTGTTCTGGGAAAAGACATTCAAAATACAGTGCTAAAACACACTCCCGAAATCGAGCTGTATTCATATTAGGTTTGGGATGCAAGATGTATTGATTAAATGTGCGTGTTGAATGTGATATTTTATATTCTACAAACAACTCATTCAATACGAGTGTAATCGAACTAAGAAGTATTTGTTCAGGGGAGGCGCGTTAAGTATTGATGTCATTAGGTTTTAACTATTGCATTTTATGCCTCGGAAAGTGGCAGTGTTCCTGCCCTGCTGGAATGTGAGATCAAGCGCCGACCTATAAGTAGGAAAAGCGTCAAGAATATATACTGCAACAAAAACTGTAAAGTAATTAGTTTGCCAAAGGCTGTGTCTTTTGTGTTCAAACTCGAAAGCCTTATTATATTTTTGTCATTTTGTGACTGTTGCAAGTCACATGGGAGTAAGCGACAGTGATGACGTAAATGACAGAATTGATGTTTTCGCAAATCTATTATCATTTTTATTATCATTATCATAGTTAAAGGCTATAAAGATTATGTTATTACTGAACAGAGACCTGACATATCTCTATAATACTCGCTGGATGGAATTAAATCGAGGTTACCTTAACTCGAGCGAAACTCTCCCCCCCCCCAACTGTGGGGTTCCATTTGATCACATAGCCAAAATGTGGCTTGCTATGAAAATTTGGAAACTGCTAATAAAAGTTTTAGGTAAGACTTAGTTTGCAACAAAAACAACATCGTGCCGTTATTTGTTAATGGGGAGTTAATCTTTAATCTGAGACTAATCTGTTTGCTTTCCTTCCAAACAGAGGATTTTCAACTATTTCAGAATTCGAATAAGACTCACAACTTAACATTTTTTCTCCTTAAAAATGACTGACAAAAATGGTAATTAAAAAAATGTCGATGATGAATGGAACTGAGTTTGTTGAGAAATAATCGTTAATTTTATAACCCAGACATTTTATTGAGAATAAAACAACAATCAGTTTAGCTCTGTGTGCATGCTATGGAATTTATTTTTTAATATTATATGCAAGAATGATGGTTCAAGTATAATATAATATCATTTATAATATTTAATATTATTCAAGTATTGGATATAAGCTGCGCTTATATCATATCTAATTGAGTTGCGTTCTTTAAAAATACAAAAACCGGAAAAGGGAGATGCCAGATTGGCAAAACATTTAAAGTAATACAAATCCTCGGAACATATAAAATGTGCGTTGAATGACTACGCTGGCACAAAAGTTTACGAAACCACAAGAGCCATTTTCAACGCCAACAAATTTCTAATTAAATGCTCTGTTTGTTTTTAGAACAGTTTCGCTGTACACGTGAAGGAAATTTCAATTGGAATTCCAAGCGACCAGAGCACTGATCTGGGGTCTCGACCTTCCAACTGATTTATCCTCGAGGTCAAACCTGGGGGTTAGCGGGTGATCAGCGCGGGTCATGGCACGGGAGGTGAACGGAATGGGTTCCAAGGCAACTGATGAAGGGGAGAAATTGAGCAGGGAAGGATTGGGTGGAATGGACGAGACAGAGAAGGTGGAAGGAGGGAGGCGACATGGGAGAGTGGGTGAATGACGAGAGTGGGTGGCAAAAGGAAACGAGAGGCGGGGAGAGGTGGTGTCGAGAAGGGGAGGGGAGGTGTTGAAAAGGGGAGGGGAGATGTCGAAAAGGGGAGGGGAGGAGTCAAGGGGGAAGGGAGGGAAAGAAAAGAATCGTGGAGGTGAGGGCGAAGAAGGAAAGAGTCGAAGAGGAGAGGGAGGGGAAGGAAAGAGTCGTGGAGAGGAGGGAGGGGAAGGGAAGAGATGGGGAAGGGAGGGAGGGGAAGGAATGCGTTGAAGGGAGGAGAGAGGGAAAGGAAAGAATCGAGGAGGGAAGAGAGGGGAAGGAAAGAGTCGAGGTGAGGAGATGGAAAGAGTCGATGTGAGGAGAAGAGTCGAGGAGGGGAGAAGGAGTCGAGGTGAGGAGGTGGAAAGAGTCGAGGTGAGGAGGTGGAAAGAGTCGAGGTGAGGAGGTGGAAAGAGTCGAGGTGAGGAGGTGGAAAGAGTCGATGTGAAGAGAAGGAAAGAATCGAGGAGTGGAGGGAGGGGAAGGAAAGAGTGGAGGAACCGATGGGCTGAAGCAAGACGAGCGGTGTGGGGCGATGTGGAAGGCGGGTGGGTCTGCCTGTAGGTACGGCAGGAGGGAGGTGGCTGCGGCGAGGGCCGGCGGGTCACGGCTCCTGCTCAGCTTCGGGCGGGTGACGGTTTTAATTGAAAACCGGATTCACACAACTGTCGAACAAACACACGTCGCGCGAAACCAATTTTGCAGCACGGAATTCTACGCGCCTTGTTGCGCGCACGTGACACCGACACGCCAGACATATCCAACCCATCTGGCAGTCACCGCGTGTGTACAGATATAATTTTGATTCTGAGATATATTGAAATTATTTGAGATTGCAATAAGGGAAAAAGAATGTGTGTGTCACTACCCTTGCAATCAGTTTTTGTTGACTTTAACATTTTAACCAGATCCTTCCCCCACGACAGTACCTCACTTCTGCTAGGACCTCCCGATCAGAGGCACTAGAGTGAAATCAGTTGATGTCCTGAGCTACCTCCGCCAGTGTAGTGCTTTGATGTAGAAATGCTCATTTTCTCTTTGTCACCAACGTCTCGTTACGGATATGCTGCTGAAGGATCTCTATGAGACGTCTTTAGAGCAAATCTCAGTAGGATGATTCTGAGCACTAGAAATTGAACGACCGTGTCCTTTGGTCGTCGTTCTAGTGCGACGGAGCATCTCCCTCTTGATTTCAACCTGATTCGACGTAGGGAAGCGATATCGCCTACAAAACATCGATTTTCTAAACATCGTTTATCAGAATTTAAATATCGGTGGTAATAAAACATTAACACGTTTTTAAACATCGATGTTCTCAAAACTGGTTCTAAATCATTGAAATTCACGTGGGGTAAGGGTTAAATTGAAAGTGACATCGTTTATTCATTTTAATTGAGATGTAACTGACAAAACAGATTCTATAAAAAAATATTGGGCCATTATCGTAATTAGAATTGTCTAATTCGATAATTCAAAAATAATATGAACTTCTTTACTGAAGAAAACTCAATTTTATTTATTTTTCACTCCTGGGTACATTGGTCTGAAGAATATTCAATTTGTGGGTGTCTGAAAATAACAATAGGATTTTATTTTTCTACATTTTCATTTAAGAAGTGTCGTTCTCGAACACAAATATCGATGTTAAAAAACATCGACTTCAAAATCGTTGCCAAATACGTCAATTTTATAAAAACATAAATGTTTAAAAAATCGACTTCTAAAAACCATGTTAATAATATCAATGATTTTATAAAAGTATCGAACACAAACAGCGTTAAAAAAACTGGGCTTCAAACAATAAATGTCATATACTTTCATCACTATAAAAAATCGAACACGAATTCGGATATTAAAAAACATCGGTTTAAAAAAACCCACGCTAAATACATCAATGATTTTATAAAAATACCGATCATAAAGATCGATGTTAAAAATTTTGGCTTCAAAAAATCGGAGTTATATATTGTACACCCACGATTTTATATAAACATTGAACACAAACATCGTTGTTAAAATAACTCGGATTCAAAAAATCGGTGTTATATATGGTACATCCACGATTTTATAAAAAAAACATTGAACACAAATATTGATGTTAAAATAACTCGTCTTCAAAAAAATCGGTGTTATATATGGTACATCCACGATTTTATAAAATCATTGAACACAAACATCGATATTAAAATAACTCGGCTTCAACAAATCGATGTTTATACATCAAATTTTATTTAAAAAATCAATGTTCTAAAAACATCGACATCGATGTCGCATCCCAGTTGCACAGTAGCTCCGGCAGCGCGGCGAAGCGGCGACGGCGACGGCGGCCCGCGTGCTGTGAGGCGCGTTATTACCCCTAATTAGCGAGTGGCGTCGCGACGGCGGTGGCGGCCCCTAAAACAAAACGCGATCGCTGAAATATAAGAGTAATTTGTGTTGTGGCATTCCTTCACCTGCCGAGTCATGTCCCTGCCATTCGCCGGCGCTGGTTTACAGGCGGATAGCTGGTTCATTAACATACTGCCGTCTCGGTCTTTTTGCCCGGCGGCGTTGCTTTCTGTTTGCGATAGACAATCAGATGTAGTGCGGTCTGTAATCTACGTCCTTTCTCGTCCGTTTGAAAGCTGCGCGAATTAGTCCTGGGTTGGCTCTGAAAAGTTTACTCCAGTGTGTACCTGAAGGTGTGTAGCACACAATAATTCTTTCTGATCGATACACTTGTGATAGATAATGTAACATTATGTTTTAATGTTCGTCCCTTTAGTTTGTTCTGCAGCTTATTAAATTGGTGCCTTTAGTTAGTGCAAATTTTTTTATGCGAAAAGGCTGTAACGTTCAATGTAGATCAACATATGTATTGTAGGGTGCAATTTGGCTTTTTGTTAGCGATAGACAGATGTAGTGCTGGTTGAAATCTACGTTTCTTCTTACGAGGGAGTATTAAAGGGATGTTTACGATAGGTGGGTTCAGGTCTGATCCCCCTCTATACTTCTCGTTCCTTGAATGAGGAGTTTTTGTATTGAGTTGAAAATATAATCTAATTTGTGGATCTTGCTTTCATTCCATTACTATAATATATAATCATATGAAAATTCGTTATTCGTGTTCTATATTATTGCAGTTAGATGCAGTGGGTGGAGCAATGGTTCTTAATCTCTGAAAAACATTACTCTAATTGTATGTTTACAGCAATAAGCCGCAGTGCGGGTTAAACTTATCTAAATACCTCTCTATAATTATCGAGTTCGTTCTGTGATATATTCCTTGGATTACGTTGAAAAATTTCTGGTAATGAACATTGATCCTTTCTGATGTGATATAGAGTTAGCTTGAGCGATGTTATGATCTTTCAAGTGATAAGATTTTTGCTTTACAACTGAAGGAGAAACGCTTGGAGCAAGTGACGGTTCTAAACTGCATTGCTTCTTGTTAGTTGCTAAACAAACGAAAAAAAGTGCTTGATTTGCGCCGATATTTCTGTAAAGTTGTTATATCATTTCCTATGCGTATATACCTTATTTCTTTTTAAATTGGTTGTAAATACACCGCTGTGGATGTGTCTTTACCAACACTGTAAAATGTAAACGAATGATTCGTGTTATATTTACAATTCATTAGTATTAGCAAAGGCATAAAACGTAAATAACTAGCCAAGATATACAACGTAAATAACCTTGATGTGGTGAAGTAATCTGCAAACTCACGAGATTTGGTTAAAAGAGCCAACACAAAATATAATAGAAAATAGCATTTGCTGGTTTTGAATTTTAAAATTGCTCCAATCGAATTGGCTCCCTCGTGTCATTTGTCACAGTCAACCTTCTCCTCTTCTCAAATATGTGATGATTCTTATTACCTAAAAGGTTTCTAAATAATTGCCATTATTGCACATGCAGTATGTGCAGCGAACAAGCTACCACGCTCCACCCTAAGAGTTTCCGTAAGAGATTTACAGAACGATTTCAAGGATCTAACGCGGAGGCATAAATATTCATTACGGCCAGCTGGTGCATTTCATTGAAGCATACCACAGATGCAACAACGCCGAAATGCTTGGGTTTGTCGCGAGCGGCCCAGCACAAAGCACGTTCCCGTTGGCCAGCCGGTGCAAGAATCTCCATCAAAGACTTTTACGACCGCGCTACGTGCCGGCACCGCTGTGTGGCCAAGGGCTGGGTGGCCGTGAAGCAAATTCTAATGGGGACATCGTCATTATTTCTTAATAGCTTCCACTAGTAACTCGCGCACATCCTGAGAGGACGAGCGGTGCCAGTGGGGGCTTCACAAAGGTTCGGAATGAGCTCCAACGAGGGCATGTCAAAACAAGAAGTAATTTATCGCCGAGGGATGCATTCGTTGCTGAAGACATATATGGTCTCGGGTCATCATTCAGTATTTATGGCGGTGGTCTTTAAAGCACACTTCGCGCAAAATCGGTGGGGGTGGGGGTCGTATTGTCTTGGTCCTTGTGAATTTGATGGGCTTAGGACAAGAGAAGGTAATGAAAGGTTGACTGCAAGTTCGTCCTACGGAGCTGTTGACACATAGGTGGTCAAAATTAATTCAAATATGGTGCCGTACTTGGAATTCTATCATTTATAACAACTCCTTGGCGCTAATTAACAGCAAAGGGCATGCATTTTATACGTCCCGCGTTGGACTTATAATATATTTTCTGTAAAAAACCCGGGCTGGCTTCGTGAGAGAAAGGCAAAGACAACTTTCATATGAAACTCTTTGGAAGGACAGACTGATTTCATAGACGCTCGCGAGATTGCGCCATATACTGGAAACTCGCATTGTTCGCACTTCTGGGAATTATATACTTTCCTTCATATGACGGACGCCACGAGTCAACTGTTGACAATTTTTCAGCCGAGCGGTTTCACAAAAGATCGACTCGTCAGTAAAAAGGTGTAGTAGTAATTCACATCTCGGCTGTATTGAAAAAAATAGATTTTTGACTGTTGGTAGCGGGGGCTTCCTTACAGCCGTGGGACTCCATTCACAGAGGTTTGGCGCGGACAATCGTCTGAAATTGTATTACGCATGAATTACGACAAAAAACGTTCTTCTGTTGCCTAAGATAAGGTAACTTTGACATCTTCTTTAATATTCAATAATTCTGACGGTGGGGTAAACTAATAGTTTTTAAATAATTGTCTTTCAGAATTTACCCTTGTGCCAAGCGAGGAAACTGTGCCAACGCTTGTAGACAGCCCAATTCATCTTCTGTGGCTCTCCCAGAACTCTGATGAAGCTATTTTGCAGCCTCAACAGAAGCAATGGCCCATTTCGAGCCTATTCTTGTCATCTGCGTTCAGTGGAATTTTCAAGCCCTTTCTGGAATTGGCTTAACCAAATCCAACTGCGACCTCTAACCGGGAGTTCCTAGGTTCGAGTCCTGACGGCGGCAGGATTTTCGTCTCTAGCTTCTCAGCTAGGTCGAATTCAGTCGCTGTCTGGAGGAGAATTCTAGTGGTCGGCTGCTCTGATTGGTAGTTCCTCATGGTTCCTTCGATCAACACTAGGCGAAAGCCGGAGCAGTACCCTAACAATCAGGCCACGGACCGCGCGCGATCCTTCCTTCCACTTCCTTGTCCTATTCTCTCCCCTTACACACACACACACACACACACACACACTTACTCTAACATGCACTACACTACCACATATTCCGGGAGACCGGTCGGGAGCTTAGAGCTTGTCCCGGCTGAGGCGGTGTCCCGCTGATGGGAGAGTCCTTGTTGAGGAAACCCCGCTAGCCAACGGTAGGTCGGCGCCGGATCTCGCCATCCAGCGGGGGAAGATCACCGTCATCTCCTCAGGAAAAGATATACACTACACTTACGTGACTCATGACCAGACGCGCCCTGAATCACTAACCAACTAACCCAGCCAACTCCGAGCGCAGCAGCTCTCCAGCAAATCCAGAGCCCGGAGCGAGCAACGTAGGGACATGGGCAGCGGCTTTGATGAAAGTTCTCAACAAGGGTTGTGACACAAGTAGTAAGGTCTCGTGTGTCCGAGCGATACCGACGTTTGGACCCCATACCGTGGTCTTCTTTGGAGCTGGAATGCGTTAAGATGGTCTTTCCTATTTCCCTCTTCAGTAATCTTGATTGATTGATTGTTAATGATTTCGGGCGCGTCAACTACTAGGTCATTAGTCCCGTAAGTGTAGTACATGTTTTATTCGGGAGGAGACGAGGGTCATCCCCCGCTGGATGGTCAGATCCGGCGCAAACCTACTGTCGGCTAATGGGGTTTTCCCAAAACAGGTATCTCCCACCACCGGGCACCGCCCCAGCGCGAAGTAGTTCTAAGTCCCCGACCGGTCTCCCGGCATGTGTGGTAGAGTAGTGAATGTTAGTGTAAGCGTGTGTGTAAGGGGTGAGGATATGACAAGAAAGGGGAAGGAAAGATCATGCGCGGTCCGTGTGTTAGGTACTGCTCCGGCATTCGCCTGATGTTGATCGGAGAAACCACGGAAAACTACCGATCAGAGCAGTCAGCCGCTAGAATTCTCCTTCAGAGAGCGACAGAATTTGACCTAGCTGAAACACCAGTGTCGAAAATCCTGCCGCTGTCGGGACTCGAACCTAGGACCTCCCTGTCAAACGCACTGCAGTGACATCAGTTGATGCACTGAGCCACCGCTCCCTGTTCAGTAATCTTGAAGAGGCGGGAGTTTTTTCAGTTATTACAATAAACACACAGCCGATCAGGCTCGTGCAGTAAGAACAGGGCCAGTCTTGAAATCTTATAACTAACTTATTCCTAATCTATGGCGAATTTTATAGGTCCAGATTAGACATATTTCAGTTATACATAAAAATTTTATAATAAGTTTCAAAAGTTTGTAAAAAGTGTTCTGATTTATTTTATTTTCCTTATATTTTACAATCACGCTCTGAATCATTCTTGAACTACAATAAAATTTACGGAAACTTTATCTAAAACAAAACACTTCCAGAATGGTAGGTGCTTGGTCTTTGATGAGTGGTTGTGTGGGAACCAGGTTTTTGTTTGGCTATTTAGCTGGCCAATCAGGCGGGACCGGGCGGTGGCTCTGAAGAAGACCACGATAGGACGGGGATAGTACATTTTTCCGTGACGAACTTTAATAACTAACATACGTTCAGCAGCCTATACATTCTTGAATTATTTCTAACTTTTGCAATTTTCGAAATTTCAGAGAGTTCAAAGAAAGTGAGTTGCAGGCTGCCGGACCAGCTCTTAATATGACTACGTCAAGATGATCGAAACGTCGGCACCACATGTCGTCACTCGGACAATTATGAGCACCAGTTAACAGTTATATTATGGTATTTTGAAAATTTTAATATATGAAGAAAGCTGATGCTGCGTGATATATAAATAAACGACAAAAAATTATAATTCTCAGATACCAACATAAAAACTATTGCGTATTTTTAAGATTTTTGCGCATGACGCCTGATTAGTAATTTTCGCTTCAATTCCACTTTATCATGAAATTTTGCGAAAATAATTTGCATTTAATATAATCACACAATTCAAAATCTTCGTACAATATCGCTCTTATTTATCTGTTGTTCCTTCTATAGCTAAACCAATGACTCTTATTATCATGTCAATCAGAATGTTTTGACACAATTCTTTAATCTTCAAGACTTCTCTAATTTCAAAATTTATTTTCTTGTCGAGTAACGATCATGCTATGGAAAATTTCATCTTCGACGCTTAGACTTTATATGGTCCATACTCTGAGTGTGAGAATCAATACCTAGAACTCCAGAGTACCATTTGAACGTTATGATCGGTAACTTGTTTTCACTTTCTTGTCGCTTGTAAAATAGAATTAATAGTTATAAATATGAAACCATTCGCTTCAACCCCCTGTCCACATTTTCTGTGGCAATTGCTAGTCATATTGAGTCTCAATATCTCTCATGCTAAGTCTCCTCTTTCGTACAGTTAAAATCTCTGGCAGGTAGGACACAAACAACCCAGAAGCCGTCTTACACCACAGGCGGCTTTACGGAAGAAATGTGCCCGCCCATCGTGACGTAGTCTTTCTCCTTTCTTGAATTCCTCTCCGGAATCTCTGTTTGTTGTTACTGCCGCCGAAAGCGCTTTGAATTCCCAGTGAAGTACGATGGAAGTTGTGCTAACATGATTTTCTTTCTTTTTTGCTCCAGGTGAGTGCAGCCGTTCTTCACAACAACCTGTGCACCGGCGCACTCGGCCGGAAAGTTGGGAACCGAAGGTTTCTCGGAAGGTGAGGTTATTTTAGAAACTTCTTTTACCCGTTCGTGTAAAATCACATAGAGGATGAATCTCGTTTAGAACACGGTAATTTTCCACTTCGAGCAAGGCGTAGCATTGCTCAGTCCGCAGTACTGCGTCGGTGGACCGTCAGCGTTCACGCGGGTGAGCGAGCGACTGAGCGAGCGGGAGAGCAAGCTGAGCGAGCGGGCGAACAGGCAAACAGACGAGGGAGTGGGCGAGGGGGAAAGTGGGCGAGCAGGAGAGTGGGCGAGCGGGAGAGTGGGTGAGCGGGAGAGTGGGAGAGTGGGCGAGTGGGAGAGTGGGCGAGTGGGTGAGCGGGCGAGTGGGCGAGGGCGATTGGGCGAGCGGGCGAGTGGGTGAACAAGCGAGCGGGAGAGTGGGGTGGAGCGGAACGAGTGAACTAGTGAGGGAAGAGGCGAGTGAGTAGGAGAGCAGGAGAGTAGGTTGAGCGAACGAGTGAGCTACCGAGCGAGCGGGAGAATGGGGTGAGCGAACGAGTAAGCAAACGGGAGAGTGGGCGAACAGGCGAGCAGGAGAGCGGGAGTGCGGGATGAGCGGAATGAGTGAGCTAGGGAGCGAGCGGGCGAACGCGAGAGCGGGCGAGCCGGCGAGCGAATAGGCGAGCGGTATGTGCGAGCAGGGTGAGTGAGCTGCTGAACGGGAGAGTGAGCGAGCATCAGAACGGCATTTGCGAGAGGGCGAGTTAACGGGTCAACGGGCGAGCGGGTGAGTGATTTGGCGAACGAGTGAGCGGACAGCGGTCGTGCGGACGAGCGGACGAGCGGACGAGCGAGAACGGAGGACGAGCGGACGACCGACGAGCCGACGAGCCGACGAGCCGACGAGCGAAAGGAACGAGCGAACGAGCGGGCGAGCGGACGAGCGGGGTGAGCGAGCAGGAGCTCTGGCGAGCACGTGGCTTCGCGACTGAGGCGCCGACAATCGCGGAGCGGCGGGGCGGGGGAGCGGCGGCGCCCGCGGGCGCGCGATCTGTATCCGCGCAACGGCCTCGCTCGCTTCGCTTCGCCTTCGCCTCGGTGCGGCGTGCGACGACGTATAAGGCATCGCGCATTGTGCGGGGCGACGCGGGTCGTTCACCCGCCTCCGCTCGCGACGCGACGTGACGGGCCGCCGCCGCCGGCGGATGCGAAAGAGCGAACCGCCGCTGGGACGGGGGTCGATTGGAGCGAACCACGAGGGATGCTGGGGCGACGTTAAAACGATCCAACCCTAAGGCATGCTGGGATGGGGTAATGACGGGGAAATGCCCCAGGGATGCTGGGGCGAGTCAAAAACGAGCAAAACTCAAGGGATGCTGGGACGGCACGCGAACGAGACAACCACATGGGATGCTGGGACGGCGTCAAAACGAGCCAACCACAAGCTGTGCTGGGACGGAGTTGAAACGAGCAAAACCGTCAGGAATGATGGGACGGCGTCAAAACGAGCTACCTGCAAGAGATGCGGGGATGGGTTTGAAACGAGCGCATCAAAACGGATGTTGGGACGGCGTCGAAAGAAGCCAGCAACAAGGGTTGCTGGGACGGCGTCAAAATGAGCTAACAACAAGGGATTCTGGGACGAAATGAAGACTGGGTCTAGAGGAGCGAACCGCAAGGGATGCTGGGATGACGTCAAAATGAGCCAACCATAAGGCATGCTGAGATGGGGTCATGACGGGGAAATGCCCCAGAGATGCTCAAAACGAGGAAAAGTCATAGGATGCTGGTATGGCTTAGCCAATTACAAGGGATACTGGGACGGCTTCAAAACGAGCCAATCACAAGAGATACTGGGACGTGGTCGAAACGAGCCAATCAAAAGGGATGTTGGGATGACGCCAAAACAAGCCAGCAACAAGGGTTGCTGGAACGGCGTCAAAATGAGCTAACAATAAGGGGTTCTGGGACGGAATGAAGACTGGGTCTAGAGGAGCGAACCGCAAGGGATGCTGGGATGACGTCAAAATGAGCCAACCATAAGGCATGCTGAGATGGGGTCATGACGGGGAAATGCCCCAGAGATGCTCAAAACGAGGAAAAGTCATAGGATGCTGGTATGGCTTAGCCAATTACAAGGGATACTGGGACGGCTTCAAAACGAGCCAATCACAAGAGATACTGGGACGTGGTCGAAACGAGCCAATCAAAAGGGATGTTGGGATGACGCCAAAACAAGCCAGCAACAAGGGTTGCTGGAACGGCGTCAAAATGAGCTAACAATAAGGGGTTCTGGGACGGAATGAAGATGGGGTCGAGAGGAGCGAACCACAAGGATTGCTGGGAAGACATCAAAACGAGTCAATCGTAAGGCATGTAGGGATGGGGTCATGTCTGTGAAATGCCCCAGGGATGCTGGGGCGGGACCAAAACAAAAAACAAAACAATGGATGCTGGGACGGCATACGAGCCAAACACATGAGATGCTGGGATGGGGTCGAAACGAGCCAATCACAATGGATGTTGGGACGGTGTTAAAATGAGCTAACAACACAGGATTCTGGAACAGAATCAAGACGGGGTCAAAACCCGCAAGTCGACGTGTAGGTCGGCGCCGAATATCAGGAACCAGCATGAAGAAGAAGAACGCCACCCCGTGATAAAAACCTACCCTACACTTACGGAACTAACGCCCTTAGCAGGTAACGCCCGAAAACACCAAATAATCAATCAAGCAATCGTCGGACCTCCATATATTCAAAAATAGCGGGTTCAACAATCAACCTTTGGTACCTAAATTGATGCGAACTTTATCCCATTTGAAGTGACTTCCAAGCGCTTTTCATTGCTCCGTTCCAGAAGTTGGCAACAAACTAAAGATTAAATAGCTCTGGTCTCACGAGGCCTTTTCATCCCGGAAGGAATAAAAGTGCTTCTTACGAGTCTGTCTTCCGCAACGCGTCCTGTACCTGCCCTGCTATCGAAGCTGCATCAAAAACTGCTTCGTGCGCGAAGCGGTTGGAACGTGATTTTGAACGCGTGATCTGCTCTCTCGCGATTTGTCTCAGCTGGAATGCGATTGCTTGTTTTACCGTTTGGTCTCTCTGATAACTCAAAGCAGGATGTATGCAGATCAGAGATACAATAGAAAAGGAAATGTAAATATTTTCTTTAAAATCCATTGTTTCTAAAAAGAATTGAGCAAGTATGAATTGAAAAAACAGTAGCTAACAAAATTGAAATAAAAATTGTACAAATTATTTATCATTCAAGTCAATTATTCTTCCCACTATAACTTACGAATGACCGATTTGGAGAGGTGAAGCTCATAGCACTATAAACCAAATTAAAATAATCCAAATCAAATTGCTCAGAACAATTCAAATGCCCCTTAGTTTATTACCAATGAAATATTTATGAGGAATTAACAATTCCAAAACTAGATGTAACTACAGTCAAATAGGCAGTCAATTTTTACAACTTACATAAATCCCCAAGCAATATGTTATTTAACTTAGGAAACAATGCAACCTGTCAACGTATGAAATCAAGATTTTCTCAAGCTCCCTTAACCCATAACACCTTCTGCTCAACCTAATTTCCTTTCCTCCTTCAAATCAAAAATTAATTTAATTTAATTTAAAGTCAATTAGATCAAATCATTCTGGTCTTTTGGGTGTCCTTTAAAAAAAATGACTGTCCTCTTACATAAAATTAAATCCCTTGTCTTCCGTTCCTCAGTCTTATGAAAAGAAATAAGAAAATTGGACTTTAATAATAATTTTTAGACCATTCAAAGCAAGTGTACAAGCTTAATGTTACAAGCCTGTTATTCATATATGTATTAACAGAAAACTACGTTTAATGAAGGTAAGGGCTACTATTCAATGGGAAGTAATTTCCCATTGAATGCGTACAGGCTGTATATTTGTGGAGGCATATTCCTCTACATTAATATTACATATGGAAAAAATCAAGTGCCGATGAAATAAGAAATGTGGAAAGAGAGGTAAGAGTGGGGGAGGTGAGAGTGAGCAACGTCAAGAAAATATAAATCTATGATGCACCAGATTAACATTGTTTCTTGTAATTTTTTCGATAAGTTAGTGGAAAGACGACATTCTAAGGAAATACACTTTAGTATCGTGCATACAAAAATCTTTCCTTCATTACGAAAATGTCTGTCCTGGTGATGCAATTTACCGTGTCGGACAAGTAATTAGATTTCAAAACAATATAGTCTCTCAAAATTGCGTCGGAGCGGCGTCAGAGCGGCGTCAGAGCGGCGTCAGAGCGGCGTCGGAGCGGCGTCGGAGCGGCGTCGGAGCGGCGTCGGAGCGGCGTCGGAGCGGCGTCGGAGCGGCGTCGGAGCGGCGTCGGAGCGGCGTCGGAGCGGCGTCGGAGCGGCGTCGGAGCGGCGTCGGAGCGGCGTCAGAGCGGCGTCAGAGCGGCGTCGGAGCGGCGTCGGAGCGGCGTCGGAGCGGCGTCGGAGCGGCGTCGGACCGGCGTCGGACCGGCGTCGGAGCGGCGGCGGAGCGGCGGCGGAGCGGCGCGCAGGGGTCGGTCCAGCGTGGCCCCCTGCAAAGAGCTCCACCGCACGCGGTCCCTGATTGTAATTGCGGAAATCCACCTGGCCCGCGCGTCCAGCTGCGCCGATTCCTAACGAGCAAAAACTGCCTCAGGAAGCACGCTTCCTCCGACTGTGTAATTCGAGGGCCTTGGTACTCCTTACGGTGCCGCCGTGGTATTACGGAGGGATTGGCCCAAACAAAATGGACGACTTAATGGGGACACGATGTGCTAAATAAATGTATTGGTGGAACAATATTGTCCCGTAATTACTGTTGGGTTTAATGTGATGAAACGTGTAACATTTTAGTTTAATGCATTTTAATTGTCTGCTAACATCCATGCCGTTTTATCTTGAATTCTCCATTCCAAAGGATACTACTGATATTTCTGAGTGATGGTTTGTGTGTGTGTGTGTGTGTGTGTGTGTGTGTGTGTGTGTGTGTGTGTGTGTGTGTGAAGATGCATTGGATAATTGTAGAAATCAGCGAAATGTGAATGGCACATCCTCTTGCAAAAACATGCAATGTCGTACATACAAACATTATGGATGGATGTGGCGGTGAAAAAACCACCAACAGCTTTCATATAAAAAAATGCAACGATATATTCAAGCCGAATCACATCACCTCTTATTTACTTAAACACCTCATTATTTTACTGTTACAGAGGAATCACAGTAGCAAAATTGTGGTTTGTAGACTCCGTGCTGTGATTCAGACTAAGTGTGTTAGTAATTTCTATAGAGCGTTTCTTGAAGAATCTGTTTCGGGACGCAACTGCATTACATTTGCTGTAGTTTCTACATTTCAATGTCTCTGTGGATTCTGTTGACTGCGGCACCCAAGATGGAGTCTTCCAGTCTCCCCGTTGAAAATGAAGCATTATGGTGAATGGAGGACGCAAACGGCCTTTGGCGTCGTGGCGCCAGGCCCGCCGCCGCCGCCGCCGCCGCCGCCGCCGCCGCCGCCGCCGCCGCCAGCTCCGACGCAATTACGCTTCGTTTCACGGGGGAACGACGCAACTAAAACTCATTTAGCGGGAGACTACAGAGTTGATGGTGATAAAACACGTCGTTTTTTCCGCTCCTCTTCGGTCTTCTTGCGGCATCGTTCTGCGCCCCGCCCCGTTCCTCCTCGCTCCTCTACTCTACCCCTTCCTCCGCCCCGCACTGCTCAGCTGCACCCTCCTTATTCCTGCTCCGCCTCGCTTCATTTCGGCACGCTGGGTCTCATTTCGGCATTCCCCCACATTGTTCCGCCCCGCTCTATTCTACGCGCTCCATCCCACCGCACTCTATTCCACACCGATCTATCCCACCCCGCTCTATCCATCCCGTTCTATCCATCCCGCTCTACCCAGCCCGCTCTATCCAGCCCGCTCTATCCAGCCCCGCTCTATCCCTCCCCCTATTCCACCCGCTCTATTCCAACCCGCTCTATGCCGTCCTGCTCTGTCCAGTCCCGCTGTATCTCGCCCCGATGTATTACGCCCCTTCTATCCTTCCCCGCTCTATCTCGTCCCACTCCATCCCATCCTAGTCACGCTCCGCTTCATGACGCCAAACATCGCCCCATCGCGCCCCTCTCCGCCCTATCCCTCCTCGCTTTTCTCTCTCCTCTCCCTCTCGGCCCCACTCCGTTCGATTCCGATCCTCCCGCTTCATCCCTCCCTTCCCCACTTCATCTCGCCCCCCTCCATCCCATTCTGCTCCTACCTGCTCCATGTACACCTTCCTGCTCCACATTCTCCGTCCCGCCCTTCTCCTCGTTGCACATTCTCGTCCTACCCCCACTCAGTTCCTCAATGACCTGCCGAATCCCGCCTCATCGCGCTCCATCTCGCCCCGACCTGTCCCAGCCCTCCTATTCCTTCCTCTCACCGCTCTACCCCTCCCAGCTCTATCACGCCCCTACACTATCCCGCCCCGTTCTATCCCATCCTTCTCCTTCCGCCCCACTCCGCTCCGCTCCATCCCACTCAAATCCGCTCTGCTCCATCCCGCCCCGCCCGCTCCATGCCACTTCGCTACGCTCCGTTCCCACCGCTTCGCTTCATCCCGCCACGCCACGCTCCGGTCTATCCTCCTCCGCCCGCTCCATCCCTCCCTTCCCTGCTTCATCTCTCCCCTCTCCATCCCTCACCACTCCTTCCTGCTTCACCCACACCTTCCCGCTCTATATTACCTGTCCCGTCCTCCTCGTCCTTGCTAACACCCGGCTCTTCCTACCCACCACTCAGTTCCTCCACGACCTGCCGAATCTCGCTTCATCTCTCTCTCTCTCTCTCTCTCTCTCTCTCTCTCTCTCTCTGTATGTCTTGTTCCATCCCTCCTTACCCTCGTAGTCCTTGCTCGCACCGCACCGACCCGTCGCGATCAACTCGCCCTCATACTGCCCCTCCCCTCGTTTCGCTCCGTACTATCCCACAATGTACCACCGTGAGCGGTAGCTCAGTGCATCAACTGATGTCAAAGCAGCGCTTCTGACCGGGAGGTCCTAAGTACGAGTCCTGACGCCGGCAGAATTTTCGACACTAGCTTTTCAGCTAGGTCGAGTTCTGTCGCTATCTGGAGGAGAATTCTAGAGGCCGGCTGCTCTGATCGGTAGTTTTCCGTGGTATCTCCGATCAACACCAGGCGAATGCCGGAGCAGTACCCTACCAAACGGGCCACGGACCGCGCGCAATCTTTCCTTCCTCTTCCTTGTCCTATCCTCTCCCTTTACACACACACACTAACATGCACTACACTACCACATATTCCGGGAGACCGGTCGGTTATGGGGAAACCCCACTAGCCAACGGTAGGTCGGCGCCGGATCTCGCCATCCAGCGGGGAAAGATCACCGCAATCTTCCGAGAAAAACCATGCACTACACTACCGAGACTAATGACCAAAGCAGTTGACGTGCCCGGAAACACGAAAAAATCAATCAATCAAACCCACAATGTACCATCCCGCCCTGTACGTCCTCACCTCACCTCGTCGCGTCTCGCCTTACTCTGTACACTTCTTCACAGACTTTTCCCTCTCCGTCCAAACCAGTCTCCTTTTTCCAACGCATCCCATCCCACCCCGTCCGTCCTACCTTGTCTATGCGGTCCGGCCTCGCCCCTCCCACCATCCTTTCCCGGCTCCACGCTACTCTACCCTCCCCTTGCTACTCTCGCCTTCCTCTGTTATCTGCGACCCTTAAGTGGCTCCCTCTGCAAGATGCAACGGGCGCCATATTTCAGACAAATCCGGCTTTTATCGCGGCCTGTGTTCCTTATCGCCAGGTTCCAGCAGGACCCTCTTAAATTTTCTTTAATAAAATTTAATGAGTCTGTCTTTTATATTTTGGAAGTGCGAGACGAACGGTCGATTCAATGTTGGGATGAGCGTACGGGGATAACTGAGGAAATGAGGGAGGGAACTGACAGCTGTGAAAAGGCACCAGCAAATGTAAATAGAAGAAAAGGTAAAGTAGTTCCTGCAGACAGAACGTCTGGTACTCAGCATTAGGAGCATTTGTATTTGTATCGTTCTTAAACTTTTTATTTTAATTTTTTATATTAAAAAATATTCGCTCTTTCCCAATTTCCAAAAATTTAGAAAAACCCTTTGTTTTGGTAAAAACTGTTTCGGTTATTTAGATAGTGATGACTTTCGTTATATGGAATACACTTTTTTATCGGTGATTTATCGAGAAAACAGAAAATACTTTCACCATCTCGGATATTTACTTTTAAACTCGTGTTAGGACTCGCTAGATTGTGAATGATATTTAGCTAGACAAAATTGCATCCTTTTAAATTAACATCGTTCACTTTCTTGACTGAAGTGTCAAAATATTACAAAAAAAACTACGAAACCACACTACCACTGAATCTTGATATCACTTTTTAACGGAGTAAAACAACAAGAAAAAATTAGATATGGATGGGAATTTGGTTACAAATTTTTAATAAATAGAACAGTGGAAAAGCGATCTTTGTTCCTTTATGTAACTAGAATGATTGATGAGAGATTAGCAGCGTCAAGAGAGACCGCCAATTTTAGAAAAAATTGAAATGAGATAAAATACATTTGAAATATTTCCATCAGAAATTTAACCTTCAGCCGCAATTGGCGATGCCCAAGTTGCTTTCGGTAACATTATCTTCAGGGTTTTAGTAAGCAACTCAAAAAGCTCTATGCAAATTTGAAATTGAATCCACAACGGGTACAACGATCTTAAAAGGAAACACTCCACTGGGCTGATAAACGGGAGGTAGTGGGTTCGAGCAATGCCAGACTTCAGAAATTGTTGATGTGTCAGAGAGTTTCCGAGACGGACCGTTTCGTTTCTTTCCCATACATGCCCTGTCTCAAACTATTCCCTCGCCACCCCCTTCCCCTTCTAAACTCAATCTTTCCCCTACTATTCCTTCCCTAACTCACCCTTTTCTATATTTCTTTCCTTTCCGTATCCATTACTTTCACATATTTCATTCTTTTCCATATCCATCCCATTTCTTATTTATTTCCATAATATTCCCTTTCCATACTCGCAGCTTTCCCTACTATAAAATTTCCATATTCCCTTTCCATACTTATTATCTTTCCATTCTCATTCCCTTTCCATTCTCATTCCCTTTCCATTCTCATTCCCTTTCCATTCTCATTCCCTTTCCATTCTCATTTCCTTTCCCTTCTCATTCCCTTTCCATTCTCATTCCCTTTCTAAACTCTTTCTTTTTCCCCAGAAGAGACCCTAATTCGACGATCATTTAATCGAAATTGAATATTTGAGATAAGATTGCGTAGGCTTCCGCCGTCGGAATTTGTATTATTTAGGTTATCCGGGATGAGCCACGTCTCTGTAGTGCAGTATGCTCTGAGGATGGCCACAACATGTTGGCCGAATCGTGAGCCACCACTACAGAGACGCGACTCATCCCGGATAGCCTAGATAATACAAATTGAATATTTGCGGTTTGGGACCATATTTCCGACGTATGGCCGCAGTGTGTACCGCCTCACGGTCGCCTTTTTCTAGCCTCGCCCATCCGTGGCAACCGCGCCCTCCCCCGCAGCGGCAGAACCCGAAACTCACGCGTAAACGCCCGCCCCTTCTGCCCCTTCCCCCTTCACCCGCAGTCCGCCTCGCCCCTCCCTCGCCGATGATTTACTCCGATGAGGACTCCGTATTTTTACGGATTCCGGGAACACGCGCCCATTTATCTGCGCCGCCTGGGAATGTGGGTGTCTTTTTCTCCGCTTGCGCACCTCCCCACCCCACCCTGCCCCGCCCCGCCCCGTCCTGCCCCGTCCCGTTCCGCCCTGCCCCGTCCCGTTCCGTCCTGCCCCGTCCCGTTCCGCCCTGCCCCGTCCCGTTCCGCCCTGCCCCGTCCCGTTCCGCCCTGCCCTGTCCCGTTCCGCCATGCCCCGTCCCGCCCCACCCCGATCCCCCCGCCCCGCCCTCAGCCCCGCCTGCCCCACCCGTCCCGCCCATTCTGCCCCCCCCCCCGACGTCCACTCCGCTCCCCACCCGCCCCGCCGTCCCCGCCCACTCTGCCTGCCCCGCTCGCCCGCCCACCCCCTCCGGGTCCTGGAGTTCCCCCCACCACCGGCCGCGGGCGGGTGGTGCGCGTGAGGGTTGCTCCGAGGGTAGTTCAGGTCACGGGGTGGCAGCCTCCCCTAACGTTTACGCAACCGCGGATCTCTGAGGAATGCAGCCTGGCTCCCGAGAGAGGTAGGAGTGGAGAGGGCTGGAACGTGCGTTAGCGTGGAGCTTTTGACGTGTTGACGTGGTGTTGCCGGGGGGGGGGAGCAGCTGTATAGTTTGCAGGCATGATGTTTACTCCCTGCCCTTCTGAAATTCTGTTGGTTTCATGAGTTTAGTATACTGCTCTCCCAGGCTTAACAGGCTATGCCAAGTTTTTATTGCTGTTTTTGCTGTTGGTAATCTTGGGGGATTGGACATTGTTCCTAAACAAGACGGCCGTATTTTATTTAGAAACATGCAATCGAAAATCAGTCGAGAAACAAGACTTTTGTCATGCTTTACATGGTCTTCATTTATTAAAGTGCTAATTGCTAAAAGTTTTAGTTTTCTCAGATTCGCCTTGAGGCTTAGTGTTATCCGGCGAACTCCAATTTATGAGTGCTATCTCATTTTCGCATTCCCCTTTACCTACGCCATTTTGAAACATGCCAATTTACCTGTAACGTGGGATGTACTTTTGGCGTCTTTTGCACGGAAAGGGCTCGCGTAACTTGCGGTTGGGAGAGGGAGATGCGGGGCCACCCACATTTACGTGATAAGGATCAGTGAGCAACGCAGAGCACTGCTGGGTCGTATGGAGCTTGTGTGGGGTGCTGGAGAGACGAAACAACGGGACGTAGGTCTGATGAACATTTCCTTTACTGCTTTGTTTGCCATCCTGTACCTATGGTAATGTACGTACTGATGATGAATAATGACGTCCTGCTTTCACATTACATATACAGTTGGTTTTCCAAATTTTCATTTCATTTCTGGATCTAGAATTTAAGAAACATGGCACCCCATCGTGCTTCAGGCCAAAATTTACGGGAAGAGATTTCGGCTTAAGTAGAGAGCTGTAGCTCCCTTAACTGAGACTTACCTTATTTTTATTATGTACTCGTATTTGGAGACCCAGGATCCTTGGGGCCCAGACTTAAAATTAAACTTTAACTGAGGTAAAATAAACATAAATCTATCTTTTTATACTTTATTTTATTGAAATAACTTAGGGCAAATATTTAGAGACTTTGAAGTTATTTAGTAATTGAACAATAAAAGCAATGTAATGAAGGAGAGATGGAAGAATAAACTTCATGGTCTGAGTTCCGATTGTAAATAATGGCTTTTATTATTATTATTATTATTATTATTATTATTATTATTATTATTATTATTATTATTATTATTATTATTAATATTATTTGGAGGAGAAGGAGGAGGAAGAAAAATCTTCAATAAAATAGAAAGTAATTGCAAGAACCTTAGAACATAATATCTTTATAAAAGGATAATAATAATATTTATATAAATGAAAACTATGAACATTGAGAACATCGTCAAATGTTTATTAAACAATAACACAAGTGTATTGTTGGATGTGTGGTACCGGTAGCGGTAGCTCAGTGCATCAACTGATGTCACTTCAGCGCCTCTAACCGGGAGGTCCTAGGTTCGAGTCCTGACGGCGGCAGGATTTTCGACACTAGGCTTAGTGTTACCCGGCGAACTCCAATTTCTGAGTGCTATCTCATTTTCCCATTCCCCTTTACCTACGCCATTTTGAAACATGCCAATTTACCTGTAACGTGGGATGTACTTTTGGCGTCTTTTGCACGGAAAGGGCTTGCGTAACTTGCGGGCATGCAGTAAAGTGCGCAGTGTAAATAGTGCGAATTGCTAGGTCGAATTCAGCTGCTGTCTGGAGGAGAATTCTTGCGGCCGGCTGCTCTGATCGGTAGTTTTCCGTGGTTTCTCCGATCAACACCAGGCGAATGCCGGAGCAGTACCCTACCAAACGGGCCACGGACCGCGCGCGATCTGTCCTTCCTCTTCCTTGTCCTATCCTCTCCCCTTACACACACACTTACACTATCATGCACTTCACTACCACATATTCCGGGAGACCGGTCGGGAGCTTAGAGCTTGTCCCGACTGGGGCGTTGTGCCCCGTTGGTGGGAGAGTCCTGGTTAGGGGGAAACCCCACTAGCCGACGGTAGGTCGGCACCGGATCTCGCCATCACTGCCATCTCCGGGAAGATCACTGCCATCTCCCGAGAAAAATAACATGCACTACACTAACGGGACTAATGACCGAAGTAGTTGACGCGTCCGGAAACACGAAAAAATCAATCAATCAATTGGATGTGTGGTCGTACATTTATATTGTTTTGGAGGTATACTTGGTTGTATATTTTTATTGTTGGTGCGTAGTTTGTATAAATTCATTAGAAATTATACATAAATATTATTTGTAAAATAAATACATGTAATGCAACAAAGCAGATTACACAAAGTAAACTAAGCGAGTCGGTGCCGTGCCGAGAAAGTGCAAATATAAATAGTGTGCATAGTGTAAATATAACGTAATATAATTGAGTGAATGAATGCAATGCGAAATAAGTGTAAATAGTGCGAATCAGTGCGAGAATTGGAGTGTAAATTAGAATAAGAATAAGAAAAAAGTTCAAACTAAAACACGACAGTTACAATTTTAACATTTTTTTCTAGACCTATGGAAACGGCCAAAGCGCCATTCTGTAACTAGGTTAGTTAAGGCATACTAGCTATAAGTTACTTGTACTATTAGCTTTAGCAGATTATGTATTATTAGCTTTAGCAGATTATAAGAACTCCCCCCTTTTGCCGCAAAGCCCAGTAGGGCTGCGACACGCGCGCAGATAGTACTGCCCCGAAAAGCAAATAAATTACCGCCTCGTCAGAATCTGGCGCGATATCGCGAGCACCTATGAAAGCAGTTCAACTTTTCAAAGCAGTTTGTCATTCCAAAGAGTTTCATACGAAATACGTCTTTGCTTTCTCTCTGCAAGCCAGCCCGCGGTTTTTACAGAAAAAATATTCCAACGCGGGACGTTTAAAATGCATGCACTTTGCTGTTAATTGGCGCCAAAGAAGTGTTATATAGAATTTCAAATACAGCGCCAACTTTGAATTAATTTTGGCCGCCAACACATGCCATAAATGACATAAAAGGCCGAGTAACCTGCACGAGAATACCTGGCGAAGTTCAGTTCGTTAGGGGAGGGGCTGTGCCTCCCCTAACGCTCTCGCAACCCGGAATCTGTGAGGAATGCGTCGGCACGAGCGGGCCCGAGAGGAGCCGAGCGTAGTGGAGATTGCCGACCACTGCCCTCTAGGCGAAGTGAAAACTCGGGAAGCATGCACCGCGACAGGTTGTTTATCTTTCTCACCTGCCCTTTGCGATGGGGATGAGGCACCCCCTCAAAAAATCTTCGTCTTGATCTATTTTTTTCACAATTTTCACCGTTCTGCTCCAGGGAGAAAGTGAAATGGAACTAGAGGCCTGCAGGTGCAAAAAATGCTGCTGAACAAAACTACACAAAATGCTTTTCCAAAAACTAGTATGCACACTGCTCCAGAACAATATAAAATACTTTCGTGTAACATTGCAATAAATTATTTTAAAAAGAAGTATTCACAATTACTGCAATAATATAGTATAGTACTCGTATATACAAAACATTTTTAATACCAAAATATCCAAAATGTTGCTGCGCCATAAAACAACTTGAGCAATATTTACTGGCGGCAGCCGTGTTCTATAAAGCCTATCTGTCGTATAGAGTGAAAAGAGTCTTAAGCTGTGACGCACTGAGTACGAGAATTCATTCGGTATGCACAGTGTGAAAATAGATGAAATAGGACACATGATTCGCACGCATTCCAAATAATTCACATTTTCGGTCCAATAAGTCCAAATCCAATATGTTCATGCTTTTTGAATTTTTCCAGGTTTCTGGGTGTCTGAGACAATTATCTTTTAATAAATTTTTCTTTCAATTTGTGCGCGCAATGAAAATTAGTAATATGGACGTTCGAGATTGTATTCCGACTTTTTACCTCTTTGCGTCTCCACGCCCGTCCACGAACGGCGCCTTTGGGCGGCGCAGGAGGCGGTCGCTGTTTCCGCAGCAGCCTGCCGGACCCCTCCGACGCTCGGTGTCGGCGTCTATCAATAGAACACAGACGGAGGAGGGGAGGGTGGGTGGAGCCGGGTGGAGCGCAGAGGGGAAGCTTGTCGGGGCGGGGAGCGGGGAGCGGGTCGGGCTCAGGTCTGTCGGGGGTCGGGCAGGGCTGAACAGCGCGAACGTTGCCTGGATGGGAAGACAGGGTGGGACTTGGCAACTGAAAGGGCGGGGAGTCCGGTCTGGGCGAGGAGTTTGGTGGGGACGACGTTGGACTGGATGGAGAGACGAGTCGGTGGCGGGTTAAGCTGTGAATGGGGCGAGGATGAAATTGATTGGATGGCGAGATGATGGTTGGAAACTGGGAATGCTAGCAAGGAGTGTGAGTTGTTGGCAGGTTGAGAATGAGTTGGGCGGGGATTTGAGGTGTCAGGCGGGTGTTTTAGGCGGGAAGTTTGGCATGAGTTGAGGCGGGGAGTTGGCCTGGATGGACGTTCTGGCTGGTGAGCGGGCAGGGAGATTGTGGAGCGGGAGACGGGTGGGTAGTTGAGGCGGAGAGTTAGGCGGGCGTGGGAAGATGAAGCGCAGAGTTGAGCTGGATGGAGTTACTGGTTGAGAGAGCTTACAGAGCGGTAGTTGAACGGAAGTCGGGCGGGTGGTTGAGACCTCCACCTCAGGCGGGAGTGGGGAGTTGAGCTGGGTGAGTCCCCGGCTAACAGTGCTGCGGAACCTGTCAGATGTGAGTCTGCCTGGGAATAGCAACTGGCTGGATGTGTTAACAGGGCGGTTGTTGAGCAGGAGTTGGGTAGATAGTTCAGGCGGGGAGATGGAGTGGATGGAGTTAGTGGTTGAGAATGCTGGCAGAGCGGTAGTTGAGCTGGAGTCCGGCGAGTGCTTTAGTCCACGCCTTAGGCAGCTATGGGGAAGTGAATAAGGTGGAGTCTCTGCGAGTACTGTGGAACCTGATTGATGTGAGAGTCTGCCTGTAAATAGCAACTGGCTGGGTTTGTTGGTAGGGCGGGTGCCATAGCGTTTGTTGGTAGGGAGCGTTGTTGAGCGGGAGTCGGGTGGGTAGTGGAGATGGGGAGTTGGGCTGAATGGAGTTGCTGGCTGAGAGAACCTACAGAGCGGATGTTGAGAGGGAGTCGTGAGGGAGGTTGAGACCCCCGCCTTAGGCGGGAGTGAGGAGTTGGGCTGGGTGGAGACTCTGACTGGGAGTGCTGTGGAACCTGACAGATGCGAGAGTCTGCCTGGGAATAGCAGCTGGCGATGTGTGTTGGTAGGGAGCGTTGTTGAGCGGGAGTCGGGTGGGTAGTGGAGATGGGGAGTTGGGCTGAATGGAGTTGCTGGCTGAGAGAACCTACAGAGCGGATGTTGAGAGGGAGTCGTGAGGGAGGTTGAGACCCCCGCCTTAGGCGGGAGTGAGGAGTTGGGCTGGGTGGAGACTCTGACTGGGAGTGCTGTGGAACCTGACAGATGCGAGAGTCTGCCTGGGAATAGCAGCTGGCGATGTGTGTTGGCAGGGCGGGGAATGCCATTGGCCTCAGCGGAATGGTAGCCTGGGAAAGCTAGCGGACAGGACGAGGCGGGGAGTTGGGCGTGGGAAAAGGCGGCGTGGAACAGCTGCTTGGGTGCGCTGGCGGGGCGGTGGAGTCGGGGAGCGCCAGGCCGACCGCCTCCTCTGCCGCCGCCGCCGCCGCCCCCGTCTTGTTTACTTCCGAATTATGAGCCGGGGCGGGGCGGCCCCGGTGCAGAGTTACGGCGCGCTTCGCGTGATGAAATGGCCGTCTGCGAGCGAGGCGGAGCCGTGTGCAGAGCGGGAAAGGCCGGACGGGAATGGCGCCCAGTCGTTTACAGCGGGGGCGGTGACGGTGACAGCGGTGGCTGTGGTGGTGGTGGTGGTGGCAATAGCTGTGGCAGAGGAGGGAATGATAGCAGCGGAGGCGGAGGCGGCGGCGCCTGTGGTGGAGGCGGCGGTGGTTGTGGCGGTTGCGGCGGCGACGGCGGCGGCGGTAGCTGTGGCTGTTGTTGCTGAGGAGCTTGCGGAGGCGTACGGGGAAGCGGAGGTGGCGGCGGCAGCGGCGGCGGTGATGGTGGCAGTGGCGGTGGCTGTGGATGTGTGGCTGTGGCTGTGGCTGTGGCTGTGGCTGTGGCTGTGGCTGTGGCTGTGGCTGTGGCTGTGGCTGTGGCTGTGGCTGTGGCTGTGACTGTGACTGTGACTGTGACTGTGACTGTGACTGTGGCTGTGGCTGTGGCTGTGGCTGTGGCTGTGGCTGTGGCTGTGGCTGTGGCTGTGGCGGAGGCAGAGGCGGAGGCGGAGGCGATGGTGCTGCGCCTTTGCAAGTCGTTACGGCGCACGGCGATCCAATGAAGGACACTCCCCCTTGCGTTTCGTGCGTTGGTATCGGATTCCGTTTCCGACGGGTAACTGTGCTACTGAGTAACAACGTAAGGCGTTACGCGGAATTTTGTTTTTGTTGTGAATTGTTATTTGTATATTTTCAGAAGCTCAACCATGGATTGTTCTCGCGCGCGCGCGCGCGCGCGCGTGTGTGTGTGTGTGTGTGTGCTAAAGGTATAGCGTACATCTGGCTTTTTTTCTTGTGAAGAATTTTTCATTTATGTTTAATATATAATCTATTATTTTGTCGACTCACAGTTAATATTAATAAATTAAACAATAGTATATTACATAAATTTTTTGATATAGAAAATTAGTAAAAGCTACATTTTTATTTAAAAGAAAGTAATTATCACCTAGAGTGACTGAAGCCTGAGGAGGCGCTACTGAATTATGATTGTCATTGTGGTGGAGATGTCTAGATGATGATGGTGATGCGGAACCGAAGGAGCGTGCAAGACATTTCTGGGATTGGGTATCCTATATTGCAGACCACACAGGGAATTACGTATTATAGCAATGTGTTTAAAGTTGTGTTAAGATTGCTCTGGTTCCCCTCTATCCCCTTACGTACAGTAGTTACGAATAAAAATAGCAACGAACGTTATTGGCAACATTATGATTACTAGAAATGTTCGCTCACATTTAATAAAAACTACTTGCTTCGTCAAATGCGCTAGAGATTAGAGTTGTCAGTACTGCCGACGAAAGAAATAAGTTCCCTAGTCCTTCCCGCATCTAGGGTAACGATAGCTCAAACGTACGCGAATTATAAAACCCTTTTATCTAGATTAGATAGTTATGAGCAGTCATTGCGAAAAAAAGGTGCATATGTAACAATAAATTTAGAATCATGGTAAGATGACTGAGTTTATGGAGGAAGCAGCATATCGTAGGAGTGTCTCAGTTTTTTTCTGGGGATAAGAATATGATGTTAGAAGTGGAAATTTTGTGAAGCAGTGCAATCATTTTCTGTTTAATAAACGCTTGTTGAATATTTTGTTATCTTTTTTTTATCGGTTCAATTGAACGTTCTTCTCAATTTGATTATTCCGTATAATCCAAAAGATTGAGGATACGTCCAAATTTTTTTTCTCATATTTCTATGTAATGAAAATTGGTTCTGGCAATGCCTCCTTAGATTGAATATGTATAAGTAAGGAATGGACGAATAGTGGATTTATATATCGGAATAACTGTTTCAATTTTCATAGGCGAGTTTTTATTAATGAAGGGATATAATTTAAGAATAAAATTGTTTGTTTTATTATAGTATGTGAAGTTTAAAAAGTCTCTCCATGTTAGTGTTTTGTCTAGGCGATGTCCAAGATATTTTACAGGAGAATTTGATGGTATCCATTGAATAGTTGAATGTAATATTAATTGATTTATATTTTTTAATGCGACGTGTAGAAAAGATTTTAGTGTGACATTTTTACGAATTAACGTTAATTTATCATTTATTAAACAAGTAAGCTAAAAGGTGTAAATCTTCTATATTATCCCGATAAATTAGTATAACATTGTATGATGTAAATAAAGTAGTGTTGCCTGCAAACAGAGCAATTTCAGGATTTATAAAAGTAGGTAAATCATAACTGTATCAATATGTAAGTAGTTTTGATAGACTTAACTCATCATGGCCACCTAAAATCGCAATTATCCACTTATAAATACAATTTCTTTGTTCTATACGGTAGGTTTTGCCCACAGTATAGAACAAGTGAAGTTGATTACCTTCTTCATCGGGTATGCATTATCAATCAATGAGCAGAAAATCAAAACGGATCACGGTCTCGTGTCAGAAGAGGCAGCGGCTGCCGGACCGCTCTTCGCTCTTGCGGTAGGAGTGCCCCCGGAGGCCAACCCGGAAATCGTCAACGAGTACCTCAAGGCGCTGGGAGTGCCCGAAAACATTAGCATTTTTACAATAGGAGACCCACCAACCTCGGGAAAACCGTGTACGAAATCGATTCTCGCCGTCTACGCCGTGCTAACTGGCCAGGAAAGCATCGTTCACGTGCGCTTAGAGGAGCAAAAGCGCGAGAAGAAGCGTGAAAGGGATCCGGATAATTTGTTTTTCATTCAAGTGTCCAGCAACCAAGTAGCTGCATCGGCAGCTGTTATACACTGTGTTGCCAATAATTTGGAGAGGATACAGTTACGCGAAGGACCTATGAAAAAATTTATTGACGCCGCGAGGAAACAAGCTCCTGAGCGGCGTGGAGAAATGTTGATTGCAAACACTGACATTGCACAGGCCAGGCAGGTGAGTTTTAATTACATAGTATATGTTGCGGAAAGTTTTCAGATACAATTGATCTCCTTTTATCCAGGGACTGGGTGTGTTCTAGATAAAAGGTTATTCCCCCATAATTGAATTTTTAATAAATATGTGACATTCCTTGATAAACACGCAAAGACATTTCCTAAGAACTTACAATAACGAAAAGAACATTGATAAGTGTAAATGTACGGACAGTGGATATTTTAATGAGACGATAATCGAAATTATGTCTTACTTCATCATTAGGTGAGAACGGTAAATACACTACGCTTCATGATTTCAGCAACAATTTTTTTTTCAAAATCTTCAGTTACTCAGCAATAGATACTGGGTCATTTGGAAGGAAAGCGCACCGGTGTAATTTGCCTCGGCCTGGGAACATATGTTTTTATATATCTTTGACCCCGGTGAATAAGCTGATAAGTCAAAAAAACTTAATTTTACAGGAGAGCAAAAAACAACTGTCAACTGCAGTAATTCAGGGATTAGTGATATACAAACGAAGTGAATATTCAAACGAAACTGTTTGTGTGTAGGATTTGTTTGAATATCATTAATCCCTGATTTACAGCGTTTGTTGAGAGGGTTCTTTTGCTCACCTGTAAAAATTAAGTTCTTTTGACTTATGAGCTTATTCACCGGCGTCAAAGATATAGAAACAGATATTATCAAAATAGGAGATCCAGTATTTACAGCAAAACCATATTCAACACCAATTCTGGTGTCTTGACAAAATGCCAATAATTTGCAAGTTTGTTAACGAGGGTTAGGTTAATTAGAGATATTGTTTGTCGTTTGACTCGAGAAAAATATATGGTGTTAGTTGTATATAAATTATTTTTCAATAAATGTCAATTGAACATACAATGTAGACTTTCACGGTTGGTTTCTATATAATTTGATGTTTCCGGACAGACTCCTTTTGGACCACTGCCTACTAGACCGGAATCATCAAATTAAAAAAACAACAACATGAATTGGCTTTTAATTTTAAGAATTTATATTTTGCAGTTTGTGTTTCGATTTTACTTTTTTCAGAACGCATTGCTTGAATTGACGGCGAAGTTTCCTGGCAGCCATTACTCAGATTTAGTTTCAGTAGCGACGGAAACTATGTCTGAAGCAGTCAGTCTAATACAACCAATAGAATGTTCCCCGCCCGCCACACCTCAGAATACCCCACACCATGCGGATTCTGCTGCACACCATCAATTGGTAGAACCAAAACCACCGTTAGGTATTCCAAGAAGTTCCGTTGCCGAAACGCAACCTATTAAGTTCGTTTTTATGACTTTTGTAGTAGTTGAAAATCAATTGTACGAGCTGGATGCGAAATACATTCTTCCCATCTGTCATGGGACTTGCACTAAAAAGCACATTGTTGACAAATCAGTGGAAGTAGTCAAGCGATATGCGCATAACAGTCCTGAAGAATCTAAATTTATTATTATGGGTTTGGCTGATTCCCAGAGTGTGTGCAAAAAGCAATGCTAAAAGTGTCAGAATGTGATCAACGTTTTTTTGTGAAGGCAATAAAACCAAATGAACAAAAACGATGCTTTTTCTTAATAGTATCTCAAGAACGAGTTGTTTTCAGTTACAATAGTCGGAAGGTACTGTCTCCCGATTTCACGACATGTAGCGAGACTGACGACGCTCAAGCCGTCGAAAATCGTCTCTCTGAATAAATCCATTAAGTTAACGAAGATGACTTCAAGAATTTCATCACACTTTAGATAAGCAGGAAGGCAGCTTTAGGAAGCAGTCTTTATTTCTTTGGGAGATGGATTTAGATAAACTGTTTCCTATGGTTTAAAATATTTTTCTAAAGTTGCTGGAAAAAATATTTTATGAAGCGTGTACAATTATTTTGAGATCAGATTAAATAACAAACATGGTTAAACAATTTTTAAAACTAACATTATACCATTAAATCAACTTTCCTCACGGCAGCAAAAGCTTTGCAACTGCTCACTTAATGTATTAAGAAATATATATGAGTCAGTGTATCTCATGATGCATGCTCATTATTTTGCTAGTCCACACGAAGTTTCCCTTCTTTACACATCCTGCAACCGCGACGTACTTGAATTCTTTCCACTCGCAAGTGACAAGCCGGCTCGTTTTCTCTACCTTCATCGTCTCTCCAGTTGTTCTTCCCGCAAAAGTAGCTCACGTCCATTCTGGCACATAAAGTGAGGAAAAGTAGCCGTGCATCCACCATTACTTGTGGGCTCGGATAAGACTGGAATGTGTAATGATGCTACTCGTACATTGTACGTTGGTGGTAGTTCCTATCTACCTTGTTTGTGGACTTAGTTAGCCGACAGGGATGATTCACGGAATACGAGATAAAATATATCTACTTCTCGTCGTGAGTAACGGCGACACATGCAAGTAATGAGTGTGTGATTGATTGATGCGAAGAGTAGAAAACGCCGAAGACACGTGTCCTATGTCGTGAATCTGATCTCGACCACTACTCCTTATCCAGGAGAATACTTTCCTTTCCGCTTTCCAGGTTATATATATGACGCTACGTACACGCATGACTTGATGGTTAAAAGAGGTCTTGTTCATCCAATTAAGTTCAAGTCAATAAATTTGTAACCGTTTCCGGATTTTCAACAATCGAGTTGTTAGTTGTACTGAACCCCTTGTTGTTAGTTGTGAAAGATCGTTAGACTTGATTTAGAAGGTTTTAGTGATGTGTGTACGCAGCTGCGTTTCTTTGTCGATAGCCGACGACAATAGTACGAGAGCAACACTCCCATTCAATAAATTTTATTTTTCGAATGGAGGATTTGGAAAGCTTTTTCTGTGATGGCCCTAACCTATTAAAAGAACATTACAATGCTATAAATTTTGAATTCTCTAGGGGGTCCCAAACAACACAATGGAACGCGTTGACCGTATCGTGTGTGTTCCTCCACCAGCAAAAGATCAATGAGTGTATCGTAGTCTAACATTATGGGGATACTTTCGTGTCATAAATAATGAAGCATTCAGTCGAGAAAAGGGGGTAAAAAACTGATATTTTTATGGTTCTTTGAGAAGAGAATCCACAAAAAGCGGGGAGGTATTTTGACAAGACATTTTCCATGTCCGGTTCTCATATTCTTTCAAAAAGTCTTGTATCATTAAAAATAATCGACTCAAAAAATTGAATTGGAAAATTCATTGGTTGTATGTGATATTAATGGACATGTTGAAGTAAAATAGTTGGATGTTAAACAGTGGCTCACGCTATAAGACACATTGGTTAAAGATGGGACCGGCGAAGGGGGCTCAGGGCTTCAACTGATGTCACAGCAGAACCTCTGACCGGGAGGTTCTAGGGTTCGAGTCGCGATGGTGTCACAATTTTCGACACTTGCTGGACAGCTGGATCGAGTCCATCAGTCTGGAGGAGAATTCTAGCGGCCGGCTGCTCTGATAAGTAGTTTTCCGAGGTTTCTCCGATGAACACGAAGTGAATGCCGGAGCAGTACCCTAACAAATGGGCCACGGACAGCGCTCGATTTTTCCTTCCTCTTCTTTGTCCCATTTTAACCCCTAACTCACGTACCCTACACTACCACATTTGCCGGGAGGCCAGTCGGGAGTTTAGAGCTTGTCCCGGCTGGGAGCGGTGCCACGCCGGTGGGAGATACCTGGTTGAGTAAAGTCCCCGCAAGCAGACATAGGTCTGTTACCGGATCTCGCCATCCAGTGGTGGAAGATCACCGCCATCTCCGCGAAAAAAAATGCCCTACGCTTACGAGATTAATGCCCTTGGCAGTTGACGCGCTCAGAATCACTAATCAATCAAGGGATCGAACCCATCAAATGATAGAGAAATGAAATTCTCTGTCACTAATCTCATAAACATCGGCGTCTGAGTCAGCTAATAATTCGTATTATCTTTATAATTATTGTGATATGACGGCACATCGCCTGCTTTTTATTTCTTTCACTAGAGTTTGAAGTTTTCTTTTGAATAGGATTTTCTGTGGGTTATTTGAAGAATGACTCACATGTCTAGTAGAATTAAATCAAAAAAGTATCCTCAGATGGAATTTTTCAACATGTAGTAGAAAATGCGAAGTGTGCGAGAAATACGAACACACCAGCTCAGTCGCCTCAAGCGTGAAGCTAGATTTTTAAGAACCGAAACAACCAGCCCATCGCAGATCTAATAGGGTTAATTCGTATAAAAAATTCTATCAACAAAGTAACTATTTGTATTGATGTACCCAATATCCGAATTTGGAGTGATCATCGTTTTGTATTCAGAAAACGGGAGCTGTGTTCTCCCTCCAATACTTTTCTCGCACCAAAACTCTCTACAGGATCACAAATGAAACAAATTGCTAACTCAGATACAAGTTTCTGATCGTGCAGTTTGTCAATTACAATCCGTAACTCGGTTGGCCTACCCGATGATTTCTGAACAGAGAGAGATTGCGTAGATAGCTCTATCGCACAGTGTCGCCCTTCTCTGTTCCTCGTGGGTCTTGCTGTTCCTCCTCGCACTGTAACGCATGTATCGTGGAATATGTAACAGCAAATTATTGGAGACTTTTTGCATAGCGTAGAGTACTGCAATCACGTGACCAATACCGTGTGAAGTTGAGAAGTAGTTTTTACATAATGTTCAATTCGAAATGGGGGAAGTTTGGAACTGCGTCGGCAAAGTGTGCGTTAAATTTCCATAATGCTACATCCTCGTCATTCACACTTTTTAGTTTAGAGCTGTCAATCAATCACTTAACTGAACTTGTTAGTATAACATTACACAATTATTATATTATTAAATAAAAATTTTATAATTACGTGTGCCGATTAATGTCATTAACAGTATGTTGCATGTGTGGAAATATAGAATTAGTAGCACCCACAATTGGGAAAAATTCTACTTGTGGATGAGCATGACCGAGTGATCGATTAGCATGTGATGTAAATCGCGCGCCAAATCAGAATGAATAGCGGGTTCCGCTATCACTTCGATTTGGTTTTGGCGCATGCGCAGAGGCTCCAAAGTCATATTTGCTGAGCTTCTTCATGCTATGCAAATTTCTATTGTACATTTGGCGTCCGTTTTTGATCATCATCTTTGACCTTTTAAGCAGTCGTTCACTGCCTACCGGATTCAGTTTCTCAGTTGGTGATGCATTGTACATTTGATGTCAGTATCAGAACATTATCGATAACCATGGTCGACAACCATTATCGATCGATATCGATAATCATTATCGAAACCGAAGTTTTAACCGCCTACCGACTTCGGTTTCCCGGTTGCTCATGAGTTGTACTTTTGGCGTCAGTATCTGAATATTAACGACAACCATTGTCGATAACCATAATCGATCGATGTCGATAACCGTTATCGAAACCGAAGTCTTTAGCACCTATCGACTTCGGTTTTCCGATTGGTCATGTGTTGTACTTTTGACGTCCGTATCTTAATATTATCGACAACCATTGAAGATTTTACTGCCTACCGGTTTCGTTTTTCCGGTTGGTTTTGCATTGCACACTCGACGCCAGTATCTAAACGTCATGGTGATTAGGGGGCGGATTTTGATAACCTAAACATCGCCGAAAATTATAAATAAAATACTCTTAAAATGATTTTAAAATCTCCTAAAGGCAAAGAAATATGACGTAAAGCATTACATCAAAACCAGTTCAGATGAATAACTCAAGCTTTTGAATATGTTACTGATGTAATCGAGGCCTTTTCCCTTCGTTCAAATGAATTCAGCTTGCAAACTTTTGGTTTGGACTTCTTTACCAGGAAATATCTGTCTTTAGCTATCGCGAAATCGGCCGAACTGACAATGGCGCTGATAGGCGTCACGGGAACCTAATATTACGTACAACGGCTGTTATTACAATTCCGTGGAGATCATTTTGCTTCATCGCATAAATATTATTTGAATCAGCACAATTAAAATCTATGACATCAGTGAAAAATGCATTAAAAATAACGGAAAAGAATAAAAGTCTTATTAGTCGAAATGGACAAAAATGCAACAAAATATGATAAGAAAATGGGACATTTCCTTTAGTCTTGTCATAAAATTAATGTCTATACTAAAAGGCATTGTTCGAAAGTGAAAAGAAAAAATGGCATTTCATTAAAATCCACTCCTAATGATGACTAGAGACAAGATTTTTATGTAAGTACATATTTTTTGTCTTTCTACTTACCGTTCTCAAATTTGTAATCTTGGTGAATCGGCTCCATCGTAACACAATATTCAATTTTTTCGTTACAGGTTTTTACACATTTGGTACTACGTTATATATTTTACATCTTTTGTATTTTCACGAAATATATTTCATTATATTAATTTTCTTCAATTTTATTACATATTTTTTATGAAAAGAAATATTCTTTAAAAAATCAGCATTTTTTCCTGCATTATTACTGCGTGCTGTCTCCTCCAGTTACCTTATGTGAAGATGCATGATGTTTTCACACTCCCGCACATCTGCTATAGCTCTTTCTGTAGCGGGAAGTGCTCGACAGAAACTGAGGTCATTTTCAGGTGTGAAAAGTATCACTGACGTCGCGGATCGTGACTTTTAACCTTAATTTTGGAGAAAAATTGGCGATCGCAAGTGAAACATTCAATGAGAGCGCTTCACGTTGAAGTGAAAACTACAGTCCTTAATAGCAATAGTTGAAGCTCTTACTACGGGCGGGAAACTTGTATAATGCAAAGTGTGCATCAACTTATGCTCTCCAAATGATTTCTAAGACGTTTGTATTATTTTTAAAATTTGTTTACGAAAGTTTTTATGAATGTAATTTCATATTATGTAAATATGTTTTATAATTAGTGAATTTTCATATCACATATTAAAGGCTCCCACAGACCGGCGCGATAGATCCGCAGCGCGTGCGGCGTGGAAAGATCCGAGCTAGACGCGGCTGCAGAATTCGCGGGACCGTTCACATCGGAGCATCAATTATGACACAGCGTTTGGTGACGATTGACAAGGTCGCTCGACCTAGAGGGAAGGGAATACTCCCCAACACGGGCGGACTTCCACGAAACCCGTGCTGTAGCGGAAGAAACACGTCTGACCGCGTTACAAACCGTCGATTAAACGCTGCCAATCCATTGCCGCGACGCTCGCCTGCCGCCCAGGTCTAAACGTGCTCATAAGGTAACACATGACGCGAAACTTCCGTTGCGGGCAATCCGCGTAGGCCGCGGGTCTTCCGCGTCGGTCTGTGGGAGCCTTTAATCCGAATTTGCATATTTATTACATATTCTTATTGTTTTCATTACATATTTATGTACATATTTTGACGTTTCATACTACATATACTTCCGGTCTCTATCATTGAAGACCCTGCCTGCCGGTTTGGGTTTCTTGGCTGGTGATGCCACCGCGTATACGTGCGCGCCCACTCCCGTCCGCTCCTTCGCCGTGGCCGCCGCTTCTGTTGCGTCGTCACCGCCCGCACCTGCCCGCGCACTCGCGCCGACTCTTGATGAGGGGCGGCGCGGCGTGGGACGAGACTCAAGGGCGCCGCGCAGGCTGCTCCCTGCGTTGCGTATTGTGATGTTCAGAAATAAACAGTACACTATCTACACTGCGGTTGTCGTAACGTGGCACCGGGAGCTCAGTGCATCAACTAATGTTAGTGCAGCGCCTCTGACCGGGATGTCCTGACGGCGGCAGGATTTTCGACACTAGCTTTTCAGCTAGGTCGAATTCTGTCGCTGTCTGGAGGAGAATTCTAGCGGCCGGCTGCTTTGACCGGTAGTGTTCCGTGGTTTCTCCAATCAACACCAAGCGAATGCCGGAGCAGTACCCTAACAAACGGGCCACGAACCGCGCGCGATATTTCCTTCCTCTTCTTTGTCCTATCCTCTCCCCTTACACATACACACACACGCACTTACACTAACATGCACTACACTACTGCACATGCCGGAAGACCGGTCGGGGTCTTAGAACTTGTCGCGACTGGAGCGGTGCCCCGCTGGTGAGAGGTACTTGAGTTCGGAATGTCCCCGCAAGTCGATGTAGGTCGGCGTCGGATCTTGCCATCCAGCGCAGGAAGACAAGAAGCAGTAAGCTCCCGACTGTTCTCCTGACAGGTGTGGTAGAGTAGTGCATGTGAGTGTAAGCGTTGCATGTGCTGGGTGTGTTGCTGTACTGTATCGTGGAGCATTGTTCTCTTTGCATTAGCGCGACACTTAACCGATTGTTTATAAACTCATACAATTTCTTGTGAATATCAGTGTATTATAGTTATTTCATCCCTAAATATCGTATCCATTTACAAATTTCAAGCTTAGACGATTCAACAACTTCATCCCCAGTGTTTGAACTTAGTTTTGAAAGTAGGATTGCCATCCAAACTTCATAAAAATACCATGATTTGTGGAACATAATGATAAAGTACAACTTTCAGACTGATTTACGTTTTTATATATATGCTATCTTAGTTAGCCCTTTGGAGATGCGAGTCAACTTCCACGATAAGTTAGAAAAGTAAATCTCCAACTCCCAAGTTAATCTCCGTACGGCACATTTATGCTCCGAGAGTGGACGAGTAAACGGGGCGAGACCTTTCCATTTTCTAGGATGTTCGTGAGAAGAGACGGTAAAAGTAACGTGATTTGCATCGTAATAAGAGATCCAAAATGGAAGAAATGTATTTTACTGGGTGTCGTGAGCAGAGGCAGAAGTGATGAAATGAGAAAATCTTTCATACGCGCGAGGAAAACGAAGAATACCTTTTTGCCTTGCTTCCGTATAGAGTGGTGAGTGCAAGAAGTGAAGTAACCAATATTGGCAATATGTAATGTCAAAATTTAGCACAGACGTAGTTTAAATTTCAATTATTTTTCATTAAGAGTACCGTTTCCTTTGACGAATATTCAATTAAATTTTTAGAGAGGAAAATGAATATATATTATATTAGCTTTAGGTATTTGAAATAATTTTGTAGCCTCACCATTTCCTGAACAAAGAAATTACAAGTGATAGTGGATATATTTGCAAATAAAAGTATCCAAAGTTTTTTATGACAATCATTTATTCCAGCAATTGCACAATTTCCTTGACATTGGAGTGTCTGTCGTCAACTGTTAGTTATCTGATATCACATGTAGTGAGTGTGAGTTAATTTCGTAATGTTTCTTCGATTCTTCTACTGCAGAGATAATTTAATGGGATAGCAGTTCCCTCATTAAGCACCTGATTATGTAATAAAACTAGTTACGAAACGTTGTGCAATTGCTGGAATAAATGATTGTCATAAAAAACTTTGGATACTTTTATTTGCAAACATATATTGACAATCAAGAAGAAATATTGATTTGATAGTGGATATAATGGATTGATTTCAATTCGTGGAGATACATCATTTCCTTTCACTCCACGAATTTCAAAGAGAGACACTTTTATTTTATATAGCATCTCATTCCAAAGTTCGCGCACACGAGTTGCACAATATGTGGATATTGTAAGAAAAAAGTGAATGACTTTATTGGCCACTACGTAATTTTCCTTCTCTATTTTCTTTTGCTTTCTTGAAAAACCGGTAGTAATATAAATAGTACCTGACTCTTTGCTCTTATCAACAAAAACAACATGCAGTTTCACGTATCAGTGTAACTTGAACTATTAACTACGGTGTTGTCGTACCAACAATTTACACGGGTTCGTGTACAGTGACGTAGTGCCTCTTTGGGGCTCATGATTTATTCTGCTGGTGTTTCTCGTCGTAAATATTTAACGGAGAGCGCATTAGAAATGCAACCTAGTGTGACATTCCGCGACGCACACACTTGTTATGACAGTGAGATGAGAAGAGGTCCCAGGTGTTTGCGCATGTAGCGCACTTCCTCCACGACGTACTGGGGGGCGAATTTTAATAAATTGTCATTTTTCTTTTTACTGTACAACAATGTCGTTTAGTACATAAATTCATTTTATGTTATGGCAAAAGGAAATGAGTCATTTTTTTTAATGTCCCATTTTTATACGTCTTTTTAATAGATTTCCGCTAATAAGTAATTTTTTAAACTTTTCCGTCATTTTTAATGCATTTTTCACTGATTTTATCGATTTTAATGTCATTTTATTGATACTTGATTCAAATAATATTTACAAGATGCAACAAGATATTCTGCACAGAATTCCTGAGTAGCCTATTCGATTTCTTTGCTCATATACTGTAATGTCAACACTTGTGAGTGCTATGAAATCTAAGGTTCGTGTGACGCCTATCGGCGCCATTGTCAGTTTCGTCGATTTCGCGATAAATAAAGAAATATTTTATTGTAAAGAACAGTCCAAACGAAAAGTTTACAAGCGGAGTTTACTTAAACAAAAGGCAGAAGCGTTAATTACATCAGTAACATATCCAATAGTTTGAATTGTTAATCTGAAGTGGTTTTGATCAATTTTTTTACGTCATTTTTCTTTGTTTTTAGGGCATTTTAAAACATTTAAGAGCATTTTATTGATAATTTTTGGTAGAGTTTTCGGTCATCAAAACCCGGCCCCTAGTCATTGCAATGGCGGGGTAGTGGGGGCTTGTCCATATCCTCCTCCAGAAGCTAAGATCTACTCCCTTTGTAAATAATACTCCAAGAAAAGATGCCTCTTTATTATTTTTAAGTCTTCATCGACCCAAAACTCAATAAGTGTGCTCCAAGAGGATAGAATATGTGTCCCTTCTAGGGGGATCAAACAGATTTGAGACGAAAAAAACAAACAGATTATAGAATTCGGATTATGAATGGGAGAATTGTGAGAAAATAAATGGACAAGCAATTCCCAATATACTTATGCTCAATTACTGTGAGCTCTACAATCCTTAAATATAGTATCGATAACGAAAAAACTAAATCTTTAGGTCTTGAGGGGCTAATGTACAAGATGTTAGTGTATTTGTTGTTACGCTCCAATAAAAAAAATACACGAAGTTTCAGGTACAGTGTGCAACCTATTTTTAAATGCATGTAAAAATCATGCTGACAGATATATAGTCAGTAAAAATCAATAAAATGAGAAAAACATAAAAGTAATGAAACAAAATGCTAGTAAAGATTTTTGGCACCTGGTACCCTTTATCATCGTCTATAATTTAGAAAAGATGCGTCCAATTCCCTTTAATTTTCGTGTCTCCAAAAGGAATATAAATAAAATGCCTTGAATGGCATAGTTTCCAATAATGCGTTTTGAGCTTCGAGAAAAAGTAGTACATTGCACGAATTATGCAATTATAAGAATTGTGCATTGCAATTATGCAATCAAATGAACCCGGCAAAACATTCATAAATTAAAAGTGAAGACAACCTAAAATTGTCCAATATTTGTGTTTGAACATTTCGGTAATTTCATGGACTAATCTAGAAGCTTTGTATGAAAGCTTTCAGTTCAATTTTTAGTAGCATTTATGATTGTTATCTATGAGAAAGGGGTTCAACCACTGTTTTGACCTCGAGTCACTGATGGCATTCGATGCTTTTTAATAGCCTTTGGTGATAAATAAATTCCCATATCAACCCGGATTACTTCAGCTAGTAATTTATTAAGCCTAAACATGACCAAATAGGATATTAAAAAAGCGAGGGTTAACTGTGCTGAGGGATCTCGGTTTAAAGTCTCCGGTTCAAAGGGCCGATGGGGAAGATCCGCAACCTACGCGAATTGACCGCCAGCACGTTTCACGTCACGTGTTTCCTTATGAGCACGTTCAGACCTGCGCGGCAGGCGAGCGTCGCGGCAACGGATTGGCAGCGTTTAATCGGCGTTGAAAGTTGTAACGCAGTCAAACGCGTTTCTTCCGCTGCAGCTCGAGTATCGTGGTAGTCCGCCCGTGTTCTGGAGTCTTCGGTCCCCTCTGGAGTCGAGCGACCTTGCCAACCGTCACCAAACGCTGACAAAATTAACGCTCCGGTGTGAACGGTTCCGCGAATTCCGCGGCCGCGTGTAGCTCGGAACTTTCCGCGTCGCATCCGCTGCGGATCTACCGCGCCGGTCTGCGAGAGCCTGAACACGAGAGGTGACTAACTGTACCCTGGGGACAGGGACGTACCTGCGTGCCTACGCGCTCTCGGGTCGCCGTCTTTTTGCTGCTCGATTACACTCCCGTCAGCTTCCTCCTGTTTTTCTCCCCGTGGGAGCTGCCCCTTCTCCGCTTGTTGCCGTCATCATCGTCGTCGTCGTCAAGAGTTTTGATTTCATTTCGCTCACGGGGTCGGCGGCTGGCGATGGCCCGTTTTTTTTGCGCGCGTTTACATAATTAATCTTCGCGCAACTCCGCTCAAAAGTTTTCAGCGCAATGAAGCTTGGCGCCTTTTTTTGCTGCTGTGGAAGGATAAACAAGATGCCGCCGTCGCCGCCGGCTTCCTGCCTGTTTCCTCGCTCCTCTCCTGCATGTTCCACCTCTAAAACGGTCGCTGCTGATCCTCGATTTCCCCGTATCGTACCTGTCTTTACTGTTTATTTGCATTGTTTCGTCGCGAGAAATCATAATTTTCTCGTGCTTTTATGTCCCTTCACTATTTTTACTCTCTCTCCCTTAGGTACTTCGTAATAAGAGAAAGTTATGTAATAGTGCGCCGGAAAACGACTATAAAAGCTATCAAATTTCTTCTCAATTTTTTTCTTTAATTTTTATTCTCAGATAGAAGAAGGGATGCTTGCAAGTATGGCGCAGGTGTCATTTTCGTTGAACTCTCTGAATTTTTTAAAATGGCAAATTTAGAAAATATGCGAGAAAGTATGTGCTGTTCGTGTACAACTAGTTTAGCACGTTATCCCTTTATTAATAAGCTTGTTGTATTCTATGTTACAATGATCTTGTCCATATCTCCCCGGATCTCACTCTTTGTTCTATGTTACATTAAAAGAGTATTAGCAATTTCAAATGCATTCTCCCCTTATCTTCAATTTTGGCGTTTATACCTCCATTTCTTCTTTTTATTATATTTATGGCCTTTTTTTACTTTGCTTTCTGTGTGCCTTGTTTATCCATTCGATATGCAATTGTTCGACCTCTTTTTAGTTATTCATTTTGCCGCGAATCATCAAACCAAGGGAAAATACCGATCAGAGCAGCCTGGCGCTAGAATTCTTCTCCAGTGTTTGAATTTGACCCAACTGTGAAGCTAGTGTTGAGAATTTACCACCTTAGATCTTCCTTTCAAGGATGTTGAAGAGGCAAAGGAGACTTCTCTTCATCCTCTTAAAAAACTAGAGTAGTAGTACTGAGTCGCGCATTCTTTCTGGCCCCGCGGTGACTCAGCATTTTCGCCAGCCGGGACTTTCACTATCTTCGTCCGAGAGGGAGCAATTCTCGTCGCATTGTCGCTTCCGGAATTGCTCGGTTCCATTCCGCGGTGAATTTTACCACAAAAACCGCATCTCAGTTAATTCCTTTTCACTTTGGTCCACCTGAGAATGCGTAGCTCGATTCCATCCCGGCGGATGTTTTAGGAGGTGGAAATAAGAATTAAAAGCGCAGAAAGAATTTTGTTAAATTTCCATTCAGCAGTAACGCAAATAGATGTTCTCGCACGAATTCTCAGGGAAAGTCGAACGCAGGTGAACGTGGAAGAATCGTCGCAACTGTAAATGTAATTACAATTCCACCATATTTTTAGGTAAGACCTCCTCCTTGGAATATCCTAGAGTGTGCGTAGAAATCGTGTTCAATAAATTAAGAATATACAGCACAGTTTACCATTGTAGATTCACGATCACGAAGTAGAAAGGGGAAATGTAGATCGCGGTATTTAGTCGGAGTGAATTAAGACATTAAACATTAGTTCGCCGAAGTTTTTACAAAATTATAGTATAATATATATATATATATATATATATATATATATATATATATATATATATATATATATTATGTTGTAATTGTTAATTATTGTGTTGTTCTTTTAATTTTGTTATGTTTTACTACCAGCCCTGAAGATGGAACAAAAATATTCCGAAACGTCGGAAAACTTACGTTCTAATGTCTGATTCACTCCAACCAAATCCCAAGATCCTAAACATCACAAGACAGTTTAAAAAAACAAACAATGCGAATGGTACGTATGTTTTACTCCCTTGTGTGTATATATGTATGTGTACATGTATGTTTGTATATATGTATGTATGTGTGTATATATGTGAATGTATGTATGTGTGTGTGTGTGTGTGTGTGTGTGTGTGTGTGTGTGTGTTTCCCGCTATACGCTCGGCTTCCGTGTTAGCCCGCAGTGAATCTTCGCTGAAAGGCGGCGCGAAGGGTACGTTCTGCGTTGAAAAGGCCGTGGCTCCCGCGAGGGGTGAAGTGGGGGGGGAGGAAGGGGAGGCCGAGAGATTCTTCCCGATCGCCGCCCAAATCCCTCGGGAGGTGTCGGCATCACGCGTGTGCGCAGTGGGGGGAAGTGGGGAGGGTCGAGGAGGAACGCGGGTAAGCTGCAGCACAAACATCGCCCCCCCTTCCCCTACTCCCCCAGCCCGCCCCATCCCTGCCCCATCCCCGCATCTTCCCCGCCATTCCCTGCCCTTGGCCCGCCCCTGCCCCGCACTTGTCCCGCCACTGCCTCGCCCCTGCTTCGCCCCTGCTTCGCCCCTGCTTCGCCCCTGCTTCGCCCCTGCTTCGCCCCTGCCCCACCCTGCCCCGCCCTGCCACACTCCGCCCCTTGCCCGCCATGCCCCGTCCCGCCGCTGGACCGCTCCAGCCCCGCTCCTTCCCCGCCCCTGCCCCGAAACCTGCCCCGCACCAGCCCCGCCCCTGTCCTGCCCCCGGCCCTGCTCCGCCCCTGCTCCTGTCCCGCCTCTTTCTCGCCCCGCCCCTGCGCCGCCTCTTCCTCGCCCCGCCCCTGCCCCGCCATGCCCCGTCCCGTCGCGACCTCCCCAGCCCCGTCATGCCCCGTCCCATCGCGACTTCCCCATCCCCGCCATGTCGAGGCTCGCCATACCCTCCCCTGGCCCGTCCCGTCTTGCTCCGCTTTGCCGCGCCTACCCCGTCCCGTTCTTGCTCCAACGTCGTCCTGCTTTGCCCTGTCCAACCTCTCCTGATCCCGCGTGGCTTCGCCCCGTGCAGCCCTGGCTTGATCCCACCCCACCCACTCTGACGCCATTCTGCCCCTGAACACTCCAGTCCGCTCTTATCCGCCCGACGGCGTTTTGCCTACCCCGCTCGTCCCCCCCCCCCGTCCTGTATCCCGCTCTTCTCCGCTCAACCTGCGCTGGGAGAGGTGGCTCAGAATATTAAATGATGTCACTTCAGTGCCTCTGACCAGGAGTCCCGAGGATTCGAGTCCCGACAGTGGCAATATTGTCGACACAACGTAGAGAGCTAGGTCAAATTCAGTTGCTACCTGGAGGAGAATTCTTACGACCGGCTGCTGTGATCGGTTGTTTCCATGGTTTCTCCAATCAGCATTAGGCGAATGCCGAAGCTGTAGCCTAAGAAACGGGCAACGGACTCCGCGCGATCTTTCCTTCTCCTTCCTTGTCCTATCCTCTCCTCTTACTTACACACACTACCAAACATGCCCAGAGACCGGTAGAGAGCTTAGAGCTTGTTCCGACTGGGGCAGTGCCCTGCTTGTAGGAGATACCTGGTTGGGGAAAACCCGCTAGCTGACAGGGAGATCGGCGCTTGATCTCACCATTCAGTGGGGGAAGATCATCACCACCACCACCACCTCCTCCTCCAGAGGAAATAACATGCACTACTCTTACGGGACTAATGACATTGGCAGTTGACGTGCCCGGAATCACCAAATCAATTAAAACCTATCCTATCTTTCTCGCCTATCCCCGTTCGCCCCCCTCATCCAGCTGTAACTCTCCTCAACCCACCCCATTCTTCTCTCCCCATCCCATCATATCTCAACGCATCGCACACATCCCGCTCTTCTCCGCTCAACACGTTCTTACCTTGTCCCCCCCTCCCATGGCACTGCTCCAGGCTGCGTTAGCACCGTACAGATGCTGCTCTGGAGCGCGACGATGGGGAAGGAGGAGGATTCTAGAAAAGAGAAAAGAGGAATACTCAGGAGGCCAGCAGAGTCAGTCAATTTAGTGGGAACGACTTGAAATTTAAAGGGAAAATCAGGACCTCTTATACTTTTAATCAAACATATTTTACTCCAACCTCCTAAGAAACAGACAATATTTAATTTTTACAACGTTTCAACCCTATACGAAATGTCGAGGTTTTCTTCAGGCGGCTTTTTGGAGCGTTTTCACACATTATACTATAAATTGTCAAAATTGTAAGTTAGAAGAAGTTTTTTTATTTCCATTATATACCGTTTTGAGTTGAACTACAATAAAAAAGCTTCTTTCAGCATCCATTCCAGTGACTGTCCATCCATATGATTGTTGCATTGCTGATTAAGTTCACTATTAATCAATACTTACGTTTGTGATTATAAAATTACTAAGAATATTGTATTAAGAAGTACAAGAGAACAATGGACATTCAAAAGTGTCAAATCTTAGCCCTATAACCTATACTCAAAACTACATCAGCGGCGGTGGGTTTGGGATGGAGGTAAGTGAGGACAAACTAGGCAGGACAGGCGATTTCGTGTAAGCTGCCTGTAATAGCTTCGTTAGTGATCAACCTTCCTATCAAATTCCAGCGGAATATTAATGATTGTGGCAAGCGCTGATCAACACGCTGATAACATCGGTGTACAGCAAGCCGTCCTAGATCCAGAGCCAAATTAGTGGGGCTGACACAGGGAATAGAGGAGCAAGAGGCACTTCCGAGGTCGCGTGAGAGAGCAACGGGTGAGTGGCTGAGGAAGCGATGGAGGCGAGAACAGCGGCGTCGGGGGTTAATGCGAGCTTGCAATTACATTAGGGTTTCCCTCACAAGGTATGCATGTATTCCTATTTACAGGGAGGCAACGTTCCGGAAAACATGGAAAACGGAAAAATCAGGGAATTTCACTGCTCTGGAAAATGATTGATTGCTTGATTGATTTTTCGTGTTTCCGGGCGCGTCAACTACTTCGGTCATTAGTCCCGTCGGTATAGTGCATGTTTTCATCGGCAGATGGTGATCCTCCCCCTCTGGATGGCGAGATCCGGCGCCGACCTACTGTCGGCTAGTGGGGTTTCCCCTAACCAGGACTCTCCCATCAGCGGGGCACCGCCCCAGCCGGGACAAGCTCTAAACTCCCGACCGGTCTCCCGGAATATGTGGTAGTGTAGTGCATGTTACTGTAAGTGTGTGTGTAAGGGGAGAGGATAGGACAAGGAAGAGGAAGGACAGATCGCACGCGGTCCGTGGCCCGTTTGGTAGGGTACTGCTCCGGCATTCGCCTGGTGTTGATCGGAGAAACCACGGAAAACTACCGATCAGAGCAGCCGGCCGCTAGAATTCTCCTCCAGACAGCAGCTGAATTCGACCTAGCTGGAAAGCTAATGTCGAAGATCCTGCCGCCGTCAGAACTAGAACCAAGGACCTCCCGGTTGGAGGCGCTGCAGTGACATCAGTTGATGCACTGAGCTACCGCTACCGGTGCTCTGGAAAAGACTTCGTGGCTTCGGTGTTGTAACGGTTAGTGTATCGGACTGTTATACCCAAGTTGGCGTTTCAAACTCGATCGAATCCGTGGATGTGGAAGGGTTAACAATTCCTTCGTACGTCTTTCTTCGGAGGGGAAGTAAAGCCGGATGTCCCATGTTGTAGATTCACGGCATATAAAATATCTTCAAGGCTAAAAGTAACCTCTGAGCACAATTCAAATCGTCTCTTTCTTCGCCTGAGTGATACCTCCGTTCTTTGCCAGGCGGTGAAGGGAACGTAGTGGAATTTGCATGTTCAAGCGGAAGAGCAGGCCTGATGGGCAGAGACTCGCCACCGAAAATAAGACATAATTGAATTGAAGACAGGGAAAAATCCGGGATTTTGTGAAAGAATCCTCGGAAGTTAGGGAAAGTTTTTACATTGCTATAAAAGTAGACATTATTCCTAAAAGATCGAATAGCATTGTTTTTTTACTCAATTTATAATCAAGTATTATTGTTTCAACGGAGTATTATAAATGGCTTCAATTTACAAAATCAAAAATCCAATTCATTTCTTTTTCTTCCACAAAAACTAATATTTTATTATACAATAGTATAAAATTGTACTTTTTAACACGCCGTACTCAAGACATGAATTATCGTGTTTGTTTTCTGTGTGCGAAAAATCGCGATGCGTATGCGAAACATGTTTTGCGTACGTGCGCTATCCGCGCGACTTATGGGTGATAAAGAGGTTCTTTACCCACATATTGTTTAACTTAAAAAGCGTCTTTAATCTGAAGAGTAAAATAAATTTATTTTATCGAACATTTAAGGCGTTTACCAATTTGGCCAGGGACTGTACTGAAACCATTGTTTCCCGTGAGCAGGTGCATGAATAGGGGTTCTGTTGAACCAGGAGATCTGAGAGAGTAATTACTTCTGGGATTACAGACGACGATCTACGTATTTAGAACTTGGGGAAACGCCCGCGTAACGATATTAGCTTCAGCGTATTAGGAGGGATTTGCACGCGAAGTCTATTTTTCGACAGATCGCAGCGACATCCCGGGAATTAAATAGGAAACTTCACTACAAGTCCTGCAATTGCGAAGACCGTTGAAATTTCTACATATTAGAGAGCTTTTGCGAGACAGGAAATCCATTGTCGTAGGGCGTTAACATTATCGTCAATACGAATTAACCTATCTTCAGAAAAATGATTTTTTGCATGTCGTACAATCGAAAACATACGTTAAAACTAAGAACTAATTGGAAATTTTATTGAACTAAATACTGTTATTGAACATCTGTGTATCTCTGAGTCCATGTTTGCTTTTATAAGCATTACAAGATAGTAAAAAAGTATGATAGACCTCCATATGAAATCAAACGAACGTCAATCTCTCTCTCTCTCTCTCTCTCTCTCTCTCTCTCTCTCTCTCTCTCTCTCTCTCTCTCTATCTATCTATCTATCTATCTATCTATCTATCTATCTATCTATCTGTCTGTCTATCTATCTGTCTGTCTGTCTGTCTGTCTATCTATCTCTCTCTCTCACCACAAAACAGGGAGAATGTGGGGACCAGTCAATCGAAATCCCGTCATTTGATGCCGACGCATACACAGTTAAGTTTTCCACAGAATTGAAATGTGTTGCGTCTTTCAAATCAACGACTTGCAAAAACTCTTTATTCAGGGCGACCACTTTCTGAAAAACATGGATAACCGGGAAATATCAGGAACTTCATTGCCCTGAAAAAATCGGGAGAAAATATTTTGCTCTATTTACTTTCGTTTCGAAAGAAGATACTGTTGATTTGTACTTGACCACAGTGAAATCAGAACTGACTAATTATTATCAGAGTAGCTTTAATATTTTCATGAGGTAGTGTCAAATTACTAATCTTATCAGGAAAAAATTAAAACAAAAGGCACTGGAAAATCGTGAAAAGTCAGGGAAATGTTTTCCAGGAAATCAGTGGCTACCCTGTACATAATGACAATAATAATAATAATAATAATAATAATAATAATAATAATAATAATTAATAACAATGATAATAATAAAGGATGAGTAACTAGAATATTGTTGGTGTTGATTTGTTTTCGTTAATGTGTACGCGTAGGCTTCCGCGGCTCGAGTCTATGACAATATTTAATACCCGACGCACAACATCGCGATGTCAATGCCCGGATGAAGCCTGCGACATGTCAGGCGAAACTTCGGCCTCTCATCCCGCTACGCGGCGTCACCCGGACAGCGAAGAAGTCTTCGTTAATGTGTGTTTATGTTTTGACTTCAATGAGTGAAAAATATAAGAAACATACAATATTTCCTGTAAAAGAAAACTTAAGATAACTACTTAATATCTCCTGAAGTCCTTAATGCTGATATTTTGTATGTAGAAATAGATTTAATTTCATAATTATCTCATAAATGTTGTTATTTAGATTTAATTATCTGGAGTATTTAAAGTATCCTAATGCCCGGAAAGAAACTGGACTATTGTTGATATTCGTATTTGATTTATCATATAAATGTTTATTTAATTCATTGACACTAAGCTTTTATTTTCTTTTCAACGTATTTTAATGCGTTTTTTAAAAATTCACCTCGTAGAAAATAGATGAATGCACGTGGGGTATGAATATATCATTTTTTCGCTTTACGCATTTAAATGCTCGTTGCGTTAATTAATTTCTCCATTATTCTGTGACAGTCTAGCGTGAACAGCGCGCCCCCTCCCACCAGAATTTTTAATCCTCTCGTCGCAGCACCGCACATTGAAATTGCTCGTTCGTGTAATTGCGCCTCTGTTGGCGAGAGCCCGAAGTGCAGCGCGCAGTCCGGGCGGCTACTCGCCGCTCAGCCGTTCGTCAATAGGTGTTGACAGTGGAGTCGGGCGCTCGGCTCGCCTCGGCTGAGCGCGTCGGAGCGAGAGCAGCAGCTGGACTAGGGATGGCAAAAGAACATCGATGTTTTTAAAACATCGATGTTTTCCAGCAGAAACATCGATAAATTAACAATATAATATTTTGCTCTCGATGTTTCTTATTCACGTCGATATTTTTTTGCAAAACATCCATGTTTTTTAAAAATTTTTTAAATAAAGAAGTTTAAGTACGTTGAAGAGTAGCAGCAATATCGTTGGTTTGCGTCATCCTCTTTATCACGCTGCACATTTCGCCTTCGCAATCTGAGGAAGTTTGGGAGCTGCTCGTGTTGTGAATGTATGTTGTCGCCAGGCGTGTCATTGCCTGAATCGACAGTGAAACACGAAATAGATAGCAAAATACGATGTTCTTCATTGTTAATTTATTCTTTACATTCGATAATAATTTTTACATACTACTAATTTGCTGGTAACCAAACGATAAAATATATCCCTTTTACGTACTTGAAAATGGATAGAAACATGCTGTATTTGTTAGACTATAATTAAAAACATCGATAATTTTAACATCGATGTTTTCATCGACATCGAAAACCCGAAAACCGATGTATCGAAACATCAATGTATGATGTATGGTAAAATTTGCCATCACTAAGCTGGGCAGCAAGTGCGACATGGACAACACAACATCAATGTTACGAAACATCGACTTCAATTATTTCATCATTTAATTGCAGCAACAAGAGCTCATCTGCATTCACAAAAAAAACATTGATATTCAAAATTTAAACATCGATCCGAATCATGATCGATCAAAAACAATCGATGTTTTTAAACATCGATGTTAAGTTGATTCTGTCATCTCCAACATGAAATTCGTATGCAACAAAATTTAATTTCATATTGGCCGCGTGTATTAATTAATTATTAAAATTTAACTCAAAATAAAGTTATAAAATGCCTCTCCATGAAAGAATACTATGAAAGACGACAGAAATACTAGGACATCTGAAACATCTCGGGTGATGGAAAGCGTGCTTGATGAAAGTAGTGCGAGGTTCGTCAGTTATTATTTCATATTTTAACTTTTATAAAACTGTAATAATGATTTTTTTCCTCCAAGAACGAAACATCGGAAACGTAAACTCATTGAACACAAAATATCGATGTTCAAAAACATTGATATCAATGTGGCATTCCTAATAACCGGCATCTAGATGGGTCCCCGACGTAGGATTCGTGGGCCGAAGTTTCAACTGCTAATATCCTTTATTTCTAGCTTACAGCTTCTTTCCTTTCTTCTCTCCTTTTATCTTTCTCTCAATTTATTCTGTCTCTCTCTTTCCCGTTTTTCTACTTAACCTCTTTCTTTCTTTCTTTCTTTCTTTCTTTCTTTCTTTCTTTCTTTCTTTCTGTTTCATTTATTCCTTTCCTTCGTTGTCACTTTTTTCTTAAATTATTTGTCGATTTCCTATCTTTAATTTTTTGTCGCTTTTCTTCCTTCACTCATTTCTCGCTGTTTTCCTTTCACGCTTTTTTCCTTCTTTGTTGTTTCGTTTGACATCTTCCTCCCCCTTTTTTATCATTTTTAACATTTCCTTTTCGTTACTTTTTCTTTCCCTCTTGTTTAAACTTCTCTCTCAAATTGTTTATTCCTTCATCTTGTTTTTATCTTTAGTACTAGGCTCTCCCTTTGAATAATTTTTTTCTCTTGATCTCCCTCATCTCACGGCTGTTATCTTTGATCTCGTGTATTGTTTATGGTATATCTGCTCTTTTACAAAATACGCTTTTACGATCATTGACGCTCGCCGTGTTAGTTTCGTTTGCGAGTTTTGAAGTTATAGATTGAGCTCCTTATTCTTTGATCTATTATTTTACACAATTCTTCTTCTTCTTGTTTTACTTCGCTGTTTTGATATTTTTTTATTTATATGTCTTTGTCATTTACTTTCAGGTTCATTTTGTTTTTGCATTTTTACAATTTTGCCCCTCTCACTTCTACATCATTTTCTAATCTCCTATTTTTAATTTTTTTAAATTTCTCATTTATTAATAGTTTCTATTCCTCTTTCTTTTCTCTTGTTATTTTTTTTATGCTAGGAAGTTTCGAAGTGGCTAACCCCTCTTCCAACCGCCCCCTCTCCCCGGACTGGAATTCCGAGCGAGTCTCGAATAGTACATCTCCATCGTAAAACTTTATCAAACACGGCTCGCGTTGGATTCTTGGAAAAGCCTTCCGAATTTCTCGCTCCTCCCTCTCCCCAACGATTCGAATTCGATGAATATACTCAGGGCTAGAATGCTCGGCGTGCCCTCTGCTTAATTAATTATCCGTGTTCTCGGATCATCGCTTTGTTGTGGGCGAGGGAGGGGTGAGGGGTGTCGGTTGGGCTTTGGTTGCCGGGCCTTAGCTGGCGGGTTTTAGTGAAAGGCGCCTTTAGCGTTGGCACTCGCGGCATGCGAGGGATAAGCGGAATCTCGTACAAAAGAGCAGCCCGGTGTCGCCGGCCCGCGAGATTCGCCACCGGTTCGTTTATTAATGCGGCTAATTATAGAACCGTGTTCGCCCGGGGTTATTACGTTGGTTCTCGTTTGTGTTACGAATGACCGAGAGATACTATATGGTTACATGAGTGTCCTAACAAGAAATACATGATACTTGCGTCTGCTACAACCACAAATAAACATAACCATTATTATAATTGGGTAGGATTTCGTGAACTAGTATTTCCGTTTTGTCCGATTTCAGAAAAAAATATCTAAAGAACGTTCCTGTTCCTAATACAAATGTAAGCAAAACCTAATAATATTCCCTGTCTTCATAGAAATTCAAAGAATATACTTTTCACAAGTGGGATTGGCAATATTAATCCAGCTAGAAATGTCTTACTAAAGTTAAAAAACAAATTCGTATCTTTCATTACAAAGCCTGTGTTGTCACACATTCTATATTACGAAATTCAAGAAATAACAGAAATACACCACTAGTTAGCTTTGCAAAAACCTGCAATTATGATAAACTTCGTTTTTCCTAGTATAGATATTGAATTGAAAATTCGTATTCTTTATGAAATGAAATGTTAGAGTGATTCTCCAATTACTAATTTTATCTCAACCTGTTGCTTTTTATAGTAAACATTAGATAAAATATCAGTTCTTATGAAAAAAAGAAGTAAGATGGCTTCACTTAATGAACGAATCAACTGCGGTAACCGATTTGCGGCAAAATACCTAAACGGGTTAGCGGAGCAACAAAGCGGTGAATTCATGTCGATAGTCTCCGTCTCCACCGTTTCCGCCCGTCGTTTGATGCGGCGCCGCGTGCGGCCCCACGGATGCGACAAGACGACCGCGCAAAGGTCGCATTTCTGGTGGCTGCGGTCCTAATTAATACAGAGCCATCTGCAGGCGCGGCCTGTAATTAAAACGAAGATGCAGGCGCGCGGTCGAAACGCGCGGCGCTCGCGGGGACCGGCGCAGCCCCTTGAATGTGTAATGGGACCGGACGGTCCGGTTTCCTGCGGGGCTGGAATGCGATATTGTCGGCTTTTGCGCTGCACGCTGCTACTGTCGCCACCCGCCGCCGCCCGCCGCCCACCACGGCCGTCGCCCGCCACTGCCCGCCCCACTCTCCCCACCCCACACACCCCGCTCCACTCTCCCCGCTGCACTTTTCCCGCTCCACTCTCTCCGCCCCTATGACCTCGATCCCCTCTCCTTGCTTCCCTCTCCCCGCCCACTCTCCCCGCTTCACTCTCTCCGCCCCTCTCTCCACGACCCTCTCCCAGCCCAGTCTCCCCGCCCGTCTCCCCACCGCAGTCACCCCACCAGTCTCCTCGCCCCAGACTCCCCGCTCCAGTCTCCCCGTCCGTACTCTGCTCGGTCCTAATTTGCCCGCCCCAACTCTGCCCGCCCGTACTCTGTCTGCCCCTACACTGCCCGCCCCCTACTCTGCCCGCCCCTACTCTGCCCGCCCCTACTCTGCCCGCCCCTACTCTGCCCGCCCCTACTCTACCCGCCGCTACTCTACCCGCTCCTACTCTACCCACCCCTACTCTACCCGCCCCTGCTCTACCCGTCCCTACTCTACCCGGCCCTACTCTACCCGCCCCTACTCTGCCCGCCCCTGCTCTGCCCGCCCCTACTCTGCCCGCCCCTACTCTGCCCGCCCCTACTCTGCCCGCCCCTACTCTGCCCGCCCCTACTCTACCCGCCGCTACTCTACCCGCTCCTACTCTACCCACCCCTACTCTACCCGCCCCTGCTCTACCCGTCCCTACTCTACCCGGCCCTACTCTACCCGCCCCTACTCCTTCCGTCCCTACTCCTTCCGCCCCCATCTCTACCCGCCCCTACTATGGTCGGCCCACTCTCCCAGCCCCATTCTCCCTGCCCAACTATCCCAGACCCAATATTCCCGCTCCACTCTCCCCACCGCTGCCCGCCGTAGCCCGCCGCCACCCCTCTACGCCCTTAGCCACCGCCACCCGCTCCTGCACGCCGCCGCAGCTGTCCCGTCCTTATACCTACCCGATTCTACCCTGCCCGTCCCCTCCAGCTTTGCCCAAGCTGCTCTTTTTCCCCTACACTCGCCACCGCCTTCGTCATAGGCGTCATTATCCCTGCCAACATCACTGCATCCAAAACGTCGCCGATAACGCACAATCATTGTTCCGTTCCTCACCTCCACTCCGTGCCTCCAGTTACTGCCTGGTCTCGTCCACGCCATATATCGCTCCAGCTCCCGGCTTCCGACCGTCGCCACCGCTACTGACCCTGCCTCCGTCGCCAGGCCCGCTCGCCGCCACGGTGCAGCCCTGGTGCTCTTTTCCTGACGTTGTGGCGTTCTCTCTTGCGTACGTCATCTCTGCCATCACCGTCAGCACCACAGAAGCTGACACACCACTTCTCCCCCCTACGCCTCTCCCACTCACAAATCTCCGCCTCTCACCCCACCTTATTCTTGATTGATTAGTCATTCGGGGTGCGTCGACTGCTAAGGTCATTACTGTAAGTGTAGAGCATGTTTTTTTTATCGCGGGAGGTAGTAGTGATCTTCCGCCGGTGGAGGGCGAGATACGGCGCAGACCTACGTCGTCTAATAGGGATTTTCCCCAACAAGGTATCTCCTGTGGTACCGCCCCAGCCTGGACAAGCTTTATGCTATCGACTGGTCTCTCGGCGTGTGTGGTAGTGTAGTGTCGTGCAAGCGATTGTGTGTGTAAGTATGGGGTGAGTATAGGACAAGGAAGAGGAAGAAAATATCGCGCGAGCCCATGACCAGTTTGTTAGGGTAGTACTGCTCCGGCATTCGCCTAGTGTTGGTCAGCGATACCACGGGTCATCTACCGATCAGAGCAGCCACTAAAATTCTCCTCCAGATAGCGGAATTCGACTTAGGTACATTTAACTAAGCATTTGGAATGGCTCATGGGCTGCGTACTTGCTTCCCGTGCTGTGGTCCGGGGTTCGATTTCAAGCGGATTTGATTCCCAGTCGAGGCATAGAGTTGTAACTTCCCTTTGAAAATCGTCCCAGTTTCTGTAGCTGTGTAGACGAAGAAAGCTCAAGCAGGAATATCTTGCTAGTTACGGTGAAGAGAATACGTCATGTTCGCCTCATGCCATTCTTACCCCTAAGCATGGGAATTTAACTAGACCCAGGCAAGGGGGACACCGCTAGCTGGCCGGCGAAGTCGGACTACCGACCCAAAACGCCAAATACATACATATATCTAACTACTGTGGAAAATTCTGCGTTCGTTGTGGTTCGAGACCTGTTGAAACACTGATATCAGTTGATGCCCTGAGCCACCTCAGCCAGTCAGCCGAGGGAGATGTAAGCTACGTACGAACGCGAAGGGGCAAAGTATCGGTTTCGTAGCTTCAGGAAGGGTTATGCTGTGACGGTGTCCCAGCGAGTGAGTATTCAGTGTTTCAGATCCTGCGAACTGCCGTAGTCATAAGTCCCATAAGTGTAGTTCATATTAACCCCCTAGATGAGGCCGGAGTTCCCTCCTCCCTATAATTGGAGTTTCGGCGCCGACCTGTACCCTGTCGGCTTGCGGGGTTTTCCCCTCTAGATATCTTCCCTCTAGTGTAGTACATGTAAGTGTAAGATCGCGCGCGGTCCGTGGTCCGTTTGTTAGGATACTGCTCAGGCATTCGCTTGGTGTTGATCGAAGAAACCACGGAAAACTACCGATCGGAACAGCCGGCCGCTAATATTCCCCTACAGACAGCGGCTGAACCGCCTTATTCTCCTCGCTTCATCCTCCCCTTCGCATTCTCCCGTCTTTCTCCCGGCCTCATTCTCCCTGCCTCATTCTTCTAACACTACTCTCCCCGCTCCATTCTTCCCGCCCACTCTCCCCGCACCAAATTTCTGCCCCAGTCTTCCCTCCTATTCTACCCGCATTTGTCTACATTAATCTCCCCGACCACTCTCCCTTCCTATTCTCCTCGCCCAACTCCCTTCACCCCACTCTCAAAGGCCCCGGCTCCGCCATCTCCACCGTCGTGCTGCATCCTTGAGCGTTGAATTATCTCCGGCTGCTTCCTTAACAATGGAGCATAATTATTTCGCGTCGTTTGGGAATTAGTTTTGCGTAACTCTGTAATGCTATTGCGCAGCATTGTCTCCACACATTTTAGAACAACTAATATGAAAATGTCAAATAGCATTGGTCTACAAAATGAAACTTGTTGAAATCAGAAATATAAGCATATTTTACGGTTTTGCATTCAGATTTCTGCCATCAACAATCATTTTTCTACAATAGCTAAACCATTTATTACATTAAAAATCGGCTAAATATCATTTGGTTATTAACAATGTTAGTTGAGATTACTCAGAAATATGATGAACTTCCACTCTCTTGTGAAATCTTTCAGGATCTTCCTTGTATAACATCCAGCAGAAATCTGCCTTCATGGCGTCAATTCAGAAATCTTGGTGGCGTTGCTCCTTTGTTCTTGGAGGAATCATTCACCTTGTTCATAACTAGGGGGCGGATTTCAATGAAATGTCATTGTTTCTTTTCATTTTAGAACAATGCCGTTTAGTATAGAAATTCATTTTATGTTATGGCAAAAGGAAATTACCCAATTTTAGAGGTCATTATTTGGAATTTTTTTCGATTTCTACCAATAAGTCATTTTTTCCCGTTTCCGTCATTTAAAATGCATTTTTGCTGATTTCATCGATTTTAATGTCATTTTAATGGTACTACTTGCTTCAAATAATATTTACGAGATGTAACAAATGTTCTTCACAGAATTACTCAGTAGCCCATTCTATTTGTTTGCTCAAAAATTGTTTTGATAGCCGTTGTATGTAAATCTTGTGACGTATATCTGCGCCATTGCCGGGTCGGCCGATTTTGGGATAACTAAAGACCGAGATTTCGTGGAAAAGAACAGTCCACAAAGTTTGCAAGCGGAGTTCACTCGAACGAATGGAAGAAGCCTCTATTACATCAGTAACATATCCAACAGCTTGAGTTCTTTATTCAAACTGGTTTTGATAAGATTTTTTGTCATTTTTCTTCAATTTTAAGGAATTTTAAAGCATTTTTAGAGCATTTTATTGATCATTTTTGGCGATGTTTTAGGTCATCAAAATCCGCCCCCTCAAAATCCAATCATCTCCGTCCGCCCCCTCAATCATCTCAATCCGCCCCCCCCAATAACTCACGTTAGTTCGTAACTCTCAACCGAGGTTTTCAGAGAAGAAACCCAAATGGGAGAGTAGGATGTGTAACTTCAGTGACATTCTTCAGCTCAGTATTTGAAATGTACGCAAACGTCTGTTGATGCCATTAACAAAGTCTCAAAAAAGATTTGTTTTTCTCTACGAAATGTCCTCTTTCCCATTGAAAACTAGTCCAGGCATATTGTTCTTCTGGAATCATCGTTTGTGTGAACGCATCACCTTTTAAAATCTTTCGGATGTAGGAAGATTCCTTCTTCATTTTTGCTGCGCTGTCATTTTTGTTCACAGATATACTGAAAAGCTCCACAGTTCGCCTCACCCATCGTTTTCACCAAACAATTAATCCATGCTTCATATGAAAAGGAAGGAGAAATATCTATATATACTAATTTCATTATTATACATACATTATAAAACATTTCATTAAATATTTATATATACTAATTTCATTTATTGTTGCGGACGGTAAGACCTAGGAAACATATGCCTGGATATTCATAAACTTTTCTACTTTCCGAACACTATATTATGTTAATTTCATTTTTTTAAATGAAAATCTTTCATTTGTTTTGAAAATATACACGATTTATTCAGAATCGCCCCGTCACATGCCGTTCAATTATGTCGGATCAGCACAATTTAGTTGGCGTTGCTGTCCCTTTGATTCGCTCGAGAGAAGCGATAACCTCCACTTGCGCTGGAAGCACTTTGTGACTTCTAAATTAGCTGTTTGAAATTTCGTGATTTCACATACATTGCGTTGGTTCTACCCTTTCAAGTTCCCCAAGCGTTTCATTAATGAGTTTATGCTCTCGTATTTTGTGAATTCACTGGAGATAGATACAGTCTTCGCGTACTGATCATATGGGAATATCAGCAAATTATAAGGAAAATAATATAAATATTATTTATAACATTTCTTTATTTTTTATTAAAAATATGTCTTCGTTTATACGAAGCGTTTTTCAAATACAGTATTTTAGGATGCTTACCCAGAAATGTCTACTGCGTATCTTTGCATCTCATATGAATTTGTGGGTGCTAGAACAGGTGGTCTGTACAAAATTGACTTAAGTTACTTTTACTTCTCTTTAAGTGAACATTTGATTTGATCGCAGGCGTATAATTAATAGAAAATTCAGGTATTACAGTAGAAACTGTTTGGTAGGAGCACGGATTTATGAAATATTACGAAGGCGGAATTACATATCTGCTTAGGGTGCTAATAATAATAGTAGAAACAAATTAAATATTAATTAGAAGCCGTAGAAGTTGTATAAATAACTATTACGCCCTGCCCTTCCACAACTCGTCTCTTTCCTGCCCAATCAATTCCTCTCTACGGTTGAGCCTCCTCTACTCTTCTACGTTTCTTCCCCATCCTACTACTCTTTGTTCCGCCAGGACGCATTTGCCCAATCTATCCTAACCCTTCTTCGCCTCATTATGTCTCATCTTGCAAAACCCGCCGCACTTAGCCTTATCCCCATCCCCTATGTGCCTATACCCCAGCCTCCAACCCTCCAACTCCCAAACCATCAGCTCCCGAACCCTCAAGTACCCCAATCCTCCATCCCTTAATTCTTTACCCCCAAATCCTCATTCCTTCAATTTTCCATCCCCCATCCTCAAGCCTTCAACCCTGCGTCCCTCAAAAATTCACGTCCCTAAATCTTCAGCTCTCCAACCCTCCAGCCCTCGACCTCCAATCCCTCAACTTGCAGCTCCTCAACTTGCAGTCCCTCAACTCGCAGTCCCTCAACTCGCAGTCCCTCAACTCGCAGTCCCTCAACTCGCAGTCCCTCAACTCGCAGTCCCTCAACTCGCAGTCCCTCAACTCGCAGTCACTCAACTCGCAGTCCCTCAACTCGCAGTCCCTCAACTCGCAGTCCCTCAACTCGCAGTCCCCAACCTCCAGCCTCCCAACCCCCAGCCCCCCAACCTCCAGCCCCCCAACCTCCGAACCCCGCAACTTCGAGCCCCCAACGATTCTCTCCCAATTATCCATCGTCCAGCCCACAAAATCTCTAACCTTCAACCCTCCAGTCCTCCAATTCTCCATCCCTCCATCTCGCCAACCTTCTTGCCTCCAACTTTCAGCCTCCCCAATCCTTCAGCTCCCGAACCCTCCAACGTTCCAGCCGTTCAATTCTTGTGCTCCCTCAGCTCCCCATCCTCTGTCCACCGTGTCTCACAGACCACCCCGCCACCAACCATCACCCCCACATCGGTGTGAGAAGGGTAGATGGGAATGAGGAACACGTGTGTGCGCGTGCGCGTGTGAATACTTCATTACGGGCGCTGCGAAAGCGCTGACAGCAGCGGTGGCTCTGGAGGCGGGGTGGAACCTGCAGGACTGCCCGGTGCGGGGCCGGGGGGACGCGGCAGTCCTTTTGAATGTTTCAGTCGCCGGCGGGGTAATAGGTCATTGCCATGCGGGCCATTACGAGCCATTGCTGTTTGTTCGAACGCCCGCCCGCCCGCCCGCCCGCCCGCCCGCCCGCCCGCCCTACCGACCGACCGACCGACCGACCGACCGACCGACCGACCGACCGACCGACTGACCGACTGACCGACCGACCGACCGACCGACCGACCGACCGACCGACCGACCGACCGACCGACCGAC